>JACXSJ010000957.1:0-92789 GCA_014851325.1 Pentalonia nigronervosa | reverse complement strand
TACAACGCAGTATTATTATAAAAAAAAATAGTACTATATAATATACTGTACGTACTGGTATAAAAAAATTATCCGTCGATCTGCAATAGTTTAAAAAATATATTATACCGTGCTCGCAAATGTATGGTTAACCAAATATCATATAATATTATTAAAGAATTTAACAATAATGGACTATTAAATTATTGAAAATGAGTCCGAAATGAGTATCGCACGCGGTTGTGATTAAATGATAGATTTGTAAAATATGATCAAATTCATTTTAATATGAAAATATCATAAATACAATAAATTATTACCTATCTCGCATGTTTTGTCATAAAAGTGTAGCAAAACATAAAATGTCCAGTTATTTTAATTATAACAATAATGCGCTCATTCGATTTTTGAACGTCATTACGTTGGATTTTATCTCGTTTGGTTCGGTTATGTCGTATGGTTTATACTACAGAAGCATTGCTAAAATCTTTTCACTGTCACATAATAAGACTTAGATATATATTTATTAAAATATTAATTTCTTTTTGGGTTATTATTGCGTAATTCTGTACGCGTATCGTGTATATTCTTGGCCATTTATTATATGCTTTAGACTAGTACACTCGGATTAATAATCAAATTATTATATTTGGAAGCTCACGCACTGTAACGTTATCATTGTATATTATAATAATATATTGTTGTTGTACGTTTGAAAGCTGAGGCACTCGCGTGATAATTCAAGTTAACAATGCGTGACAGCTGTTGAAGCTTGTTTCGTTCATTAAGCGTGAAAGGGAACGTGTTTGATCGACGAATATTATGTGCACCGCAAATATAATATTATAATTGACACATTCGCAACCATTTCAGCAAAATGATATATAGGTGCCTATACTGAGAAACGTATTATACTATTATTATGGTTTCGATTATTTTCCAGTCAATGTCTTGCCGATACCAACATAGATGTGCTTTATTATATATACTATTATAATATTAATATTATAATAAAATATTGCATAATATTAACTGCACATTGTATTAGAAATACGCAATACTGTCGATCATAGAAGTTCGGAGATTTGGAAACGGAACGTCATTGTTGATCGTATAGTCATAACAGTATAGTATAGTTATAATAGGTCCAAAACAAAATGGGTTATCGATTTAAAAAAAATAACGAGACGAATGAATATAGAAATATTATTTGATTTTTTTTTTTTAATAGCAAGAATAAAATCAGGTGCGAGTAGAACGTGAATAAAATATGATTAATCGTGTAACCGCCTTTATGGCTATTACATAATAATCTCAGATGATATTATTTTTATACGAGGTATATTATTATCATATTGTTTATTATAATAACATACTACTCTCGAACCAAACGATACACTAATAATCAGTGACCCCTATGTACCAACATTAGCACTAAAAACATATTTTTGAAAAAAATTAAATAATCCTAAACATTTAAGCACATTATTTAAACTAAAATAAAAAACATTAAATTCATGTGGGTTAGGTTAGGTAAAAATATTGGTATCACAGGAATCGAAAAATCAAATCAAATAGCCGATCACGCTATAGACGAAAACTAATCTAAATTTCACAATAAATAAAAGTGCCGCAAACGAAATTAAAATCTCTATCCATAAAAAAAAATCTTTTCATCTTGGTAAAATGGTGTAGTACTCTCGTACTACACTTGTACACTTAATTATTTAATGACGAAGTCGGACGTCTCGTTATTGGGCTTGTTGTTGAAGTTTGAAATCGCACAGGTTGGTGGTTTAAATAAAATAAACTTTGTATGTATATTATATAAATATATTTTAATATATTTTAAAACAATAAAATAGTTTAAAATTATGTACTTTAGAAATTTGAAGACAAAGGTTACGCTTGTGCCTGAGAACTATGTGGAGTTAAGCTAATATGAAATAATTCTATTTAGGTACTGACTAGTTACTATGTTTATACCTGTAGGTATCCGTAGCGTGATCTCTAAAGAGCCACGGGATTGGTTTACAAAAATACATGTGTAGAAGTGTTTACGTAAATGAAATAATGTTAATCTAATTATTTTCCATAAATATGACATTTGCAATAAACAGATAAAACATCATGGGTCAAAAGGTACAAGGAGAATCAAAGTACAAGGATTTGTTGAGCATCATGGAGATGATTTATACGTAAAATAAAGTAAACCGTAATCACGAAAATAGGTTTTCTACAATGGATAGAATTCAATGTCAAAATCAAATAATCTCAAAAATATTTTTAAAAAAACAATCATTAAATGGAACACTTCTCCATTTTTTCAATTGAAGAGAAAACATAGCAATCATCCGTACCAGAATCGGACACACCTTCTTCACACACTCATATTTAATTAGTAAAGAGCCCCAACCAATATGCGACACATGCCACAAAACACTAACATTGGAACTAACTACCCATGAAACACTATTAGTGCAGCCAAGTGTATGCAATATAATATCTCAACACGCACAAACCCGACATGCTATTCAATATAGCAGAAGCACTCTATGAAGACCAAATTATGATAATAACTGAATATTTAAACATCACTAATTATTATAAAGAAAATTTAAAATTTAAAAATATGTTGTTTTAAAAATATAAAATTGTAAATTCAATAATTTGAAAAACCTTTTATAATAATACTCAATATTTAAGAAACACAATAATGTAAAATTCATTGACAGGTTAATAACCACTTACGCCATTGAAGCCTTAAACTTTAAATAATAACTTCATAATCTAGCCAATAACTTGTCTTAGTAAATGTACAGCGAAGGACTCTTTTTTTCGATTTGGTTCTGCACCACATTGGCTAAAAATTATGTTTATTTTCGACTTTAACTCAAATTAGTGTCTTAAAAAAAAAAACTTAAATTATGAATAACGCCGCACACAGTGCTCACAGTGATCTGTGTTTCTAGAGAAACTATCCACAAGGTTCGCGTTTACACCACACCTATAGTCGTTCCAATAATTATACGGTTTCACGGAGTTTTCGTCGTCCAAAACTTTTCTCATTTAGCTCTTTGCTTAAATCTATGCACCTACTACCACGATCGCGATCTGTATAAAGGTATATAATTTAATTTTACGCCATTTCTGGCGTTAGAGGAGGTAAACATACCGCGATATTGTTTCAAAAGACCTGCACAATTTCGTTTACAAATCACATATAAGCACCCATGGGTACATACTCGACTTACGGCCTACGGTCGAATCGATGAAACTTCGTGGATAACAAGACAATAATTAAGACGATGCTTACAAAACAATAAAACAATATCGTGTCTTATATTCGCACAACATTGCCACACATCGGTGCGATATGCGATAATGGTAACATAATAATATTATAAGAGAGACTTCCCGAGGGCGAGACTGCGAGTCCCTGCTATAATCTGTTTTCCGTTTCCGGCGATCGGTCGCACACCTCAATAACTATATCATCCGATCGGTGCTTAAGCAGTCGCACGGCGGGTGATCGGTCGGTCGATCGGTCGGTCGGTCGGTCGGGTCCGAAAACCTTCGTAATGGTCGTTTTTTTTTTTATTTTCGCGAAAAAACGCTGACGGGAGGTCGTCTCGAAACGGGTGCGACGAATCGCCGTACAATTCGTAAAGTGCGTACTATACACTGCATCATAGGTACCCTACAGCACCCGCGCCGCCACCGCCGTTGGTGGTACACGCTACAAAGCGTCATTAGACACGCGTTTTTTTATCAATCGATATATGAATTTTTTATCCAGATTATTTGGGTTTGCTCGGTTTTTAACGCTTCCGGCGGTCAAAAAAAAAAAAAATTCAATAAAAACTTAGTACGCCGGGTTTATCGAGCGAACACGAAATCGTCTCGGGGACGAAATATACAATATATATATATATATATCGTATTAGTGTGTGTGTGTGTGTGAGTGGACAATGCACTAGGTGGCGAAAAATAAAAATAACAGAGGGCTCTGCAGATTGAACGGCACAAAAGCCATTGACCCGCCGTCGACCGTTCCAATAATAGCACATTATATTATATTATTATTTTATTGTATATACATATATATGCACGTTCGGTCGTCTATTGTATCGGTCGAATTCTCCCGCCAACCGTGCGGAAACCGCTACCGAACCGCATTTCGATGACCAAAATTTAGTCAATGGGAAGATATACCTACAAAGCACATGAAATATATATCCTGTGTTTATTGTATATATTGTTTGTATTTGTGCGATTAATGACGATTACCAGCAATAGGTACCCTACATATAATAATAATAATAACAATAAAGTGATTGATATATCGTTATTACGAGGGTAGCTTCTTACATATATATATTTTTTTCTTCTTAAGTACAAAACATGATTTAAAAAATAAAATACATTTAACTATATAGGTATACATGTACGCTGCACGTGTGTATTAATCTTCTTACTCGAACCGGACACTTTACAAATAGCGTTTTGTCCGAAATAGCCGGAATGTTCGTTATAAATCTGTTTCGTAACAAAGGACTACGTCATGATTTAGTTTTTTCCCGAAAATAAATGTAAAAAGCTCTGACGGATTAATTAAACATCACTACATGGTCTCGTTTTCCATAAAAGTAACGTAATTCGTTTTTAAATGGTTATTATTAATGTCATACTAGTACTTTCGTATTTATATAATACGCATTTATATCAGTTATACCTCCGACAATATAATAAATAATAATAGGTTTCTGAATCGACATGGTTAATCAGCCTGAAACGTGTAGGTACAGACTGCACTTTTAAAAACTAACAACTATTATAGAATAGAGTTATACTCAAGATTTTTTTTTTTTTTATATAAATTTCGAATTTTAGATAAAAAAAAAATTACAAAACCTGTGTAAGAGCATTCATCATCTATCTTGCAAATAGTCGAAATAAATATCGTTATAATATGTCAGTAGGTTCAACGTATTTTAGCAATAAGAGTAATAGTCGAATATGAATCGAATATTTCATATACGATTTTATATATATTTCGTATTATACATTTTATTGTATGTCATTGTTCGAACGTATACTGAAAATATATTTTTTTCTACAATAGGTACGAAAACGTATTTGAACAACGACTGCGGCGCGTAAGCAAATATTATGGATGGCGCTTTTTATTTATTGTTACTGTTTTTTTTTCTCTTCCGAAAATCAATTTTTCGTCGCACCCCCAAGCTCAAGTCCATTATCGCGTGTCACTTTGAACAGAGTGCGTACACGTGACATGAACATGGTATACGCAAACAAGTCGCGCGGTGTAGTGCTGGTCCTCCGTGCGAGAGGGCGCGGACATAAATAACGACATTGTCGGAATAGTGAAATTTCTAAAAAGAGGAAAAAAGCATAATAACATACAGCAGACGACGCGTGTCGTACACGCGCTTATACAGAAACATATATTATTATACTGTGTCGAAAAAACACGTATTCACAAACTTTATTATGTTGAAAAGGCTGAAGAGGAAATATTTTCATTTTTCGGTAGTTTTTAACGTCTCACAAACGAACCGTTAAACCGCGTATACCACATTATACGCAACGACAACGTGCTACGTGACGCGCGGAAATCGCCAGTATATATTATAACAACAAAAATAATCGATCATCTCAATACCTCATGTAAATAATGCGATCATTACGACGTGTTTTAATAAATATTATTATAGTTGCAATATTGTTATACGGTCAGAGCCTCATGAAAAACATTTGATGTGACGGAAACTCGATTCGTATATAATATCATTGTATAGTATAATATAATGAATTTACGGTCGATGCAAATATACTCACATTGACTATTTATACCAATATTATACTTAACCTATATACCTATTATTGCCGCTGTCCCGTCAATAGATAGCAGATAATTTATAGCGCGTAAATTGATCGCCAGCGACTTTTCATAGTATGACAATTTGTATAAAACCCATAAAATATATTATATACGAGTATCGTCGTATCGAACACTAAATCTATCTGAAATAATAGACAATAAAGATAATGAGACTATTCACCATTACAACTAATATATGTACCTATACTATATAGTACATATACTATGATCAGTCGATATAACACTGTAAGTATTACACCTAACAGTTACTTACACCTAGTAGTTAAAATTTTTAAATGTCTTTAAACTAAATTAAAAGTGAAAGGGGATCAAATATATTAGTTGATGGAGGTTTTATATGCCATTTTGAAAAACATGGAGTACAGACAATATGGAGATGCGTACGTTTTAAAAATAAATGCCGAAACCGTGTACATGTAATTGATGATCTCAATAATGAGAAAATTTCAAAAAAAATTAACCATAGCCATGTTCCTGATATCACACAAATAGAAGTTAAAACTGCAATAAATGAGATGAAAATAAATGCAAAATGTACATCTAATTCCATGTATTATTCAGTCATTGGGACACTTGCTTCTCAGGTACCTACTATATTTCTATAAATGTTATTATTATTAATATTATTGTTATTATAAAGGTATCTGCTTCAATTGTTGGACAATTACCAAACGTGCTCTAAAAAGAACCGTCTAGCGAGTTCGTCAATCTCATTTAGGAGATTCATTAAATCTTCAAAATTTTAATTTTAAAATTTCAGACCTATTCACGAAAACAATAAATAATGAGCAATTTTTACAATTTTTATAACAGATCTGAGACAAATCGAATTCTATTATTCTGTACAAAACTGTACTTCGAATTAATGGTTAATTGTGAAAATTGTTTTTGCGACGGAACATTCTCACGTGCCTCTCAAATATTTCAACAATTTTATACTATGACACTGTTTATTATTTGAATGTTATTCTTTCTGTGTATATTTTACTACTTGATAAAAAGGAAAACACATATAAATTAATGTTTCAAGCTTTAAAATCATTATTACCTAATCTAAATCCATTTAATGTAATGATAAACTTTGAAAAGGGGGCAATAAATGCTATCGAATTTGAGTTTCCAAATGCATCTATAAATGGATGTTTTTTCATTTATCATAATGTGTGTGGCGTTACGTTCAAGAAACTGGATTACAAAAAAAATATAGAGAAAATTCAGATTTTGCAATATACATACGAATGTTACCAGCTTTGGCGTATGTACCAACAAATAAAGTTGTTGATGCATTTGAGAAATTTTTAAAAACATTTTTTTCTATTCAAAGTGAAGAGACATTAATGCCATTAACAGATTATTTTGAAGGAAATTGGATTGGTCGCTTACACGGAAATAAAAAGAGACGATGCCCTAATTTACCAATAAATATATGAAACTGCTATTCTTTAGTGTCTGCTGATTTATCCCGAACAATAACTCCGTAGAAAGATGGCACAATTGTTTGTCTGCAATGTTAAACTCATCTCACCCAATAATATGGAAGTTTATAAATGCACCTAAAAAAGAGGAGCAAATAAACAGGATGAAAATAGAACAATATGTTGCAGGGATGGAACCACTATATAAAAAAAAAAATGTATAAAGATCGGAGAGTTAAAATTAAAAAAAATGTTTAGATTATGATAACGAAAAAATTGAAGATTATCTAAGAGATATAGTACATAATTTTCAGCTACAAGTATAATATTGTTATAGTTGTCTATAAATATCGTCAAATTTTTATATTATACTTTTATTAGGTAGCTAAATTCTAACTGTGACTTGTAATATTTATTACTATAATAATTTTTTTTATTATTATTTTTAACATAAATATTGTGTTATAATACCCATTAATATTGTCAAATTGTTTATATAACTTTTATTTGCTAAATTTTAATTGTAATATTTATTACTATAATAATTGATAGTTGTTTGGTTATTGAATTCTATACGTCATTAAAAATTGTCCTGCTATTAAAAGTCGCTTGCGACCAATTCACGGGTTATCAATTGACCGCTATCAATTGTCGCGCTATCCGTCATCTATTGACATATATCCATTATTACCTATACTAAACCCTATATTATAAATCTCGAGAGTATTGGTAAACGGATTTTTTGGTTTCGCTTCGAGTTCGGCGCTCGACACAGTTTCCGATTGCGACTGTTGCAGCTGCAGGTGTCGCATTACGGCCGAGAAAAACCAGTCCGTCTGCTGCAGCAACCGTCCGCGGGAGGAGGACCGGCGAGGCGTAGTCTCGACGAGAAGAACACGAGACGCGTATGTCATTTGATGAAAAAAACGCATTGGATAAGAATTTAAATAATAATAATAACGAAAAAATAACTCAATTAGATAATATGGACCGGAGAGAGACTTCACGGACTACAATACGCTACTCGCCGAACCGGGCCGGGTGCGCCGTCACTGCCGATGAGCCAGCCGACCGTTTACACGATGGACGCGGCCGGTCGTGTTATTTACGATTGCCGTGCCAGAAAAGCGAATGCAAGCAACCGCACGTCACCCGTAAAATAATGCCACGGAAATAATAATATCGTTCGTATCTCGATTATCTGTGCGAGTACCTACCGCCATCGTACGCGCATTATAATAAATAATAATGTATTATACCATAGTTGACAACTACTTCGACTTCCAGTCGGCTAATTCATTTACGTTTGGCGGGACGATTATTATTCGGCCGCCATCGCGGATATAAACCCCATCGATTTATTCGCCTCGCCGGATTTTTACGGCAATCTGAATTAATTGTTATTTTTGAGACTAATTGGCCGCACGTACTCGATGATATGATAATCCACCAGGTATCTGTCTGTCTGTCTCTCCTCCTCTCACTATCTCTCTTTGTCTGTGCCTACCGGTCCTCATTCCACATTATAATGTTATACGTAAAATTTTCGAGTTGTGTCATCGCAACGGTTATCGTCATCGAAATTCGCGAAAAACGAAAATACGTATCGTAAGGAGGAAAAATGTTTTTTTTTTTAAAAAAACCGATGTCCGTCGATGAAGATGTCATGACGCTGTTACTCGTCGTCGTCGTATCCAAATAAAATAATAACATTATTTCCGCTAATTATTGATCGCGGTCGACGCAGTAATAATATTTATTACATTTTTCTTTTTTCTTCTCATATACAATAGATGCAGAATGCGCACAACGCGAATTTTTCGTTTATCATTCCCTCGTCTGCAGTGGTCTTTTGCCGTCGTCTTCGTCCTCAAACATAAAACTATAAATTTATAATTTTTTATTAATTAAACGCACAAAAACTTTTGTGATTTTGATTTAATATTAATATATTACATAATAATAATAATATGTATAAGAGCGCAAGTATAGATTGGTGTTTTTTTCATATTATGATTTATTTAATCATTCATAATTCATTATTATTATTAAAAAATTATATTTGAATTTTCGTCTTTGAGCGAGATAATATTATTATATTATATAATATCTACGAAATGCGTTCTTCAGAACACGCTATAACAAAGACGCTCTGGTTCGCTCGTTTGTTGACCTTAATAAAAACTAATGTATGTCTGTTGCATATTTATTTTATTTATTCAAAGAGTGTTGTGTACTTATTTGCACAGCACCGTGTTTATAAACATATTCCAAATGGAAAGAAGCTAACGAAATGACATAAAAACACGGCTGCAAAATAGAATACTTTATTCAGAGTGACGTCGCTATTCGCAATGAATGTTAACTGAAATTAATAATAAAATAAGTTACAAATGCTTGAAAAACAAGCAACAATCTAAAAAATAACGTTTTATTGTTGTTTTTTTATTTTTTTCTTAAATTTCATACGATTAATATATTATATAGTATACGCGAGCGTACGACGTATTGTAATTATGTTTTATAAGACCACTTGGTTATTAATGATGTATAAACATTAAATACCTAATTATATTTATATACAAGATAAACATAATATCACGTTTGAATGTTTTTTAGCCCAATTGAATGCTTGTGTTATATATTTTTTTTAATTTACAACAATCTTTGTAAACAATTAAATGTTATTGTTTAACTATACAGGATATTTTATTTTTTTGTTCAAAATTAATAGGTATTTGTTATACATAAATACGAACTGAAGTGGTATTTTCTATACGTACTCTGACGATTTAGATAAATTATGAACTTATTTGCTCGAATGTGAGGCTTGTTAATAGGTTTGAAATATCAAAAGATAGTTATAATATATCGTGAAACGCGATTTGACTTAAGTGTGTAGTATTTTGAAAAGACCATCACGAATCCAGTGCTTTGAAAACTTCAACGATAGTTGCGTCTAATACGGTAAGATAGCGCTGGTGTAGTATTAAAGGTCTGTACTCAAAATAATATTATTATTATTTCAAATAATAGTTTTACAATAGATCGCTTTTTAAACGTCAACACAAATTATTACTTTGCTTTCAATGGATAAAGACAAAATTAGGTAGGTACGTATTGCGTTATATATATTTTATCCGTTACGATTAGACATACACATGTTGTGTTGTTTTTACTCGGTTTGTTTTGCAAAACACTAAGGTATAATATAGGTAGGTACTGTGACTTCAATTTTGATTTATTATAATCGTTTAAGACCCAGACGGCAGACACTTAAATTATTTTGCACTAGAATTAAATTATTACGTACAATATCATATTACACGAAATTCATAATATTAAGTATTATAATTTACCATAATATATAAAATCATAATATTATTATGGTTACAAGTCAGACGAACATTATTCAAGATTATCTGGACAAGAGTATTAAGTGTAACGATCAACTTATCTATATACGAGTAGGTTATGGCAAAACCCTATATGGGAATACAGGAGGCAACCGCTGATTGCCTTTAAGCTATACATGCATGCAATTTTTAGTACATGTGTATACAAGTACAATAACGATTGTATGTTGCAATTTTAATGATAAAATATGAAATTGTGGTTTTGGTCTTTGTCGACTTAATATAAACGATATATATATATATATATATATTTTTTTTTTGATATTAATAATTTCCAAAGATATTATTAAATCTGAACATTTGGTAGATATTTCCAAAACATAAATTATTATTCAATTAGTCACGCGTATTGTATAATAGTATTACTTGCATACGATAATACATCGTATATGTATACAATAATTATATGAAAAAAAAATTACGTATATTATTATTTTGTATTCTTTTGTTTTCGAAGTCTCTGATATAAATGATGGACAGCACTCTTCTCGAACGTACTTAACGTCATTTTTTGATGAATCACTTTAAAAATTACGTTTTAAGAGCTGTATAAAAAAATAAAACTATACACACATTATATAATACATGTATAAAATATTATCTTCTGAAAGATGCACGCTTACCAGCATAAAAAAATAACGTCCTGCTAGTCTGTCATCCCAGAAAAGAAAAAAAAAACGATTCTCAACACTGAAAATATTCTCAATATTGTGGTTGACACTAGGTAAGTTCCATCAAAAAACTTTATCAACTTATTATATGCATAACCCACAGTGAACATAACTTCGACCAATTACGAATTATAGTTCTATTTTTTTGGAACGTTTAAATTGTTTTTTGAGTTGCTGTTGATACTCGCGTCTGACTGCTCGATGCGAGTAGGACCGATTATGTAGGGTAATTCAGAACATTTTTTAAACGTAGCTAGAGAGCAATATAAGAACTCTAGAGTTCTCGGGAGTGATTTTTTTACATTTACCTGTGATGTATACCGATTAAACCGTGTCTGCGATAATATTATAATTTTATATTATAGTCGTCGACCGTCGTTTTCAGCGATTTGATACATAGGAATAACAATAACGCGAGTAAAATAATATATATATAAGAAATAAATTATACGGCATATATTTTATACACGTGGCGAGTCTTTTAACGGTAAACACTAATTATAGTATGGACAATTTTAAACGTTTTTGATAATATTTTTTATTTACATAATTTTAAACCATTCCGTAATATAATTAAAAAAAAAAATATTTCTACTTTTTTTCTTGTTATAATTGTTTGAATGAAGTATGTGTTTCTGAGCATTTTGATTTTAAAAATTGAATTTCGAACGAGTAGGTAGTTATAATTGGTAGTACATTTTTTTTAAAGTTAGAATGTTTACACGGGTGGAGTTATATTGTAGGATTCTCGCAAAATGTTATCCACTACTCCACTCGACCACTCGCGGTCTAAATAATAAATGCTAATGAGTTAATATTAATTATTAAATTACTAGTTAGAAGATCGATTCTTATGCATCAAAATTCTCAGACAAAAATAGAACATTAAGTTATGATAACGATAAAAACAACAAAATAATATAATTTTTTTTATCAAAAATGTTATTTCATAATGGTTACAAATCGGGTACCTACAAATAAAAATATTTTTAAAAACGGTCTCGAAAAACGAGCGTGTTCACCTAAAAAGTAATATCGCCTTGTGTCGTAAGTGTATATGGGCACTGTGCACGTATCACCCCTCATAAATGGGCACGGCGGCCATCAGTTTTCGAGTGCGGTCACAAAATCCTGCGGCGGCCGTGACTTTTGTGCGCTATGCCACGTATCGGATTTCGCCGGTCGATTCCACCCGATTGCGGCCAAGAGCGATTGGTGCTGCGAAGTCTGACAAAGTCTTGCCGCCGAAATTAATCGAGTTCACCGCACCTGTTGTGGCCGAACAGTGCGCACACGCACGCGCACAACTTTTGAAAACCGCGATGCAAATAATATTATTATTTCGGTCAACGTGTATATGTTATCCGATGTACATAATATGTGTAACACACGCTCCGAAACACCTTCTAGGCCATCTGTTGTATGCCAACTATTGTAGAGTTACCAAAACTCGATGGTTAAGAAACTAACAAACAAAAAAAGCCTAATTAAGGTTATTAATATCAATCCGATTTAGAAAAATATCCACATTTGCAGGAATCATGACACGAAATAGTATGAGTACCGACTTATTTATATATGCGTGTTAGACACTTCACCGAATTAATAGAAAACAATTATTGAAATAATGCTAGTTACTGAAACGATAGGTCTCAAGATTTTAAAGACTATTTCCGCCGTAAAGGACGCTCGGTTTTCTCCTTTCACTCGGTGGTTTGGCGATTTGGTATAATTCGTGTGAAAGCATTAATATTTTATTTGCAGAGTTGTATTGCATAATATTATTGTTGACAGTGGGAATGGTTCTAATCAAATATAAACAAACACGTATTATTTTCACGAGCCATTAGGTCAACGTTTTAGATTTTTTATGACTCTACCTCAGAAGGATTGAGTTTGGTATTGTACAGAAATTCGCCTAATACTTTACTCGCTAATTTGTTCAGCGAATCGTAGCACAGTATGTCTTAGAGGTCGACGAAATGAATATTCCGACGATTTTCTATACTTAGCCCTTAGCCGAACTCGCGCGGCGACACGAGAGATAATTATTATCAAGTCAGTCGATCTCCGGCCTGCGATCACCCAGAGACGGGGTAATATCAAGTTTTAGTATACCATCTTTAAATTTAATATTAAAACATAAAGTGATTTCTTTGAACAGCTATATATTTGAAGTTCTATCGAATCTATTTGCGTGATTTTTGATTTAATCGCAAGTGTTTGATGCGTAGACGAACCATGAGAAAAGTTCGAAAAAAATGTATTAATTAAATAATTATTACAAATATTTTGTTTTCCGTGTAGTTATGTAACCACGTGTGTATTCAATTATTATTTATGACTCTTACTAGTCCTATATAAGTATCTACTGTTGCGTTATCGTCGTCGTCAGCATAGGTTTACTAATTAAAACCCACACTGACGACATAAACATAATATAATATACTATTTCGTAACTTCGTATACACCAATGCCCAGCGGTGGACGGCTATGATTTTTATTTTTAATGGGGTTGTATGATTTATCTCAACTTGAATTTGGCCATGGTCAACGATATTATAATATGTTACTATGTTTCGAGTTTGATCTTTTGAAAATTTAAAAAATACAAATCGGTACCACCAATCGACAAAAAAAAAGATACAATGAATACAGCTTATAAAGAAGTTCTATAATTTTAATACACTCAAAATTAATTGAAATGCTCATTTGTTTGATAACATTATTGGGTGAAATATTTGCAGTTTTCCCGATGTCTATAAATATTGTTAAAACTATTAATCATTAATTTCTCATAATATCTTTTTTTTTTACGGTAAGTCGACAGCGACGGGCATAAAAACCATTCTACCTAACTAGTCATATTATACGTCGTTGTGGATGTGACGTTTATGCGTTATCGCGTGTTTACTGCGGAAAGAGACTTCGTCTCGGCGCTTACGCGTATGACGCGTTAAAAAAATTATTAAACGATGTTTTGTCGTTCACGACTCCGCACAAGACCGCTGCACCACGCCGTCGTGGTGGACGCACCTTGTCGTCCCTCCCGCGAAAGACACCTTATATCTTATAAACCGAAGTGTTTTATGTGCATGCGCGCGCGTATATGTGTGTGTGTTTTACATATTTTCGACGTCTAAAAAAAATATAGTTTTTGTAACTCGATCGGGAGGATAAAAAAGAAGAAAAGCAACAGCAATACCACACGTGGCGCAGTGCATTATACCGCGTGCTATAATAATAATATTATAATAAACCGCTGCATCAAGCTCGCCCCGAGTCGACGTAGGCAATACGTAAGGACTGAATAAGAGTATCGCCGCCGTGTACGGTGGGCGAAGGGGTTGTGTGATTGAAACACGAGTTCGTTGCCGTGTGTACCGCGTGCCACCTGACATGACATACGAAAATCGCGTCGCCTATTTAATTACGGTATCACATTTTTATTCCGTCTTGGTTTACGAATTTATTTATTTTTTTGTTCCTTTTGAATTTATCATAATATATACCATTAGATAATATTGACACTCGGGTAAGACACTCCCGTTAAATTGAAAAGTATCGATTTTTTTGAAAATTTATTTTTTACATGCGGTTTCGATGTAGTCGTTGCAAAATAACATTTGGAGAGTAACTATATATTGTATAAAGTAAAAGGATTTTTAAAATAACATATCACTATCGTATTCATCTCAGTTATTATGTACGAACAAAAAAAAAAAACATTGTGTTTTTTTTTAAATATCGATTAGAACGAAAGTTTAATAATTTGTCAGGTATTTCTGTTATGCCTATATGCATTTAAAATGTAAAATAAAACTATTTACTTTTAAAAGATTGGTAAGTAATACTATTTTAATAAAATAGAATAATTTGGACGAAAAATGGCGTTAATAATCACTTGAATGTAAAATTATGTTATTTTTCAATGTATAATAAAACACTTGTTTTTATTCTACCTGTTTTATTCCATAACCGTATTTGCTTGTAAATAAACAGTAAATTATTATTTTTTAACAAAGAGTTGTCTTTTGCTGTATAACTGTGTATGTGTCATATTTTCTTTACAAGCAATATATTAGACAATTAAAATAATCCACAAGTATACAATATTTAAATAAAATTTGAATAATGTTTAGAATTACAGATTTGTCTGAAAGAAAAATATATTGAAAATCATTAGGTAATGTTAAAAAATATTGTTTGATTTTTAACTGATTAATTTCAAAAAAAAAAACATATCAAAAAATGTTGCATAAGAAGTAACCAAGTAGGTGCCCAATCTTTATGTATAATACCGTTATTATAGTATATTTTAAAGTAGATTATTTATAATTAATTAATTAATAAAGTAATTTTTAATTATTATTTTTTTATTAAAAATAATATTTCAAAAAGCACATTTTGATGTATTAGTTATTAAATTTAAAAATTATTATTGTGATATCAAAATACCTTTTCGCTTTCATTAGAATTTTAATTCATAAGTATTAAATTATAACGGAAATTACACGATGATTAATCACGTAAAGTGATAAAATAATGAAAAAGTTTAAGGTTAACTTAAAAATGTGACTAGTGATCACAGAATAAATTTAATTTAATTTATTCTGTGTATGACTGAATGAGACTTTATCACAGATTATATGAAAATATTATTATTTTCATATTATTATCTGTGGCTTTATCAAAATAGTAGACAGTTTAGGTACTTAACTACTTTAGTGTTTAGTACACTGAAGTACTTGACATTTGTCCTATAGGAATTCAGCACGAACTATGTTTATGCTTATCGGTTGTTACTTATTATTATAACTTATAAACATATTCCCCTTTGATTAAGCGTCGCAGATAATTAAATAGCTGTGAATCGGTATGATAGTCAACGGTGGTTCAATTAATAGGGCAATAAATATTTATTATAGGCACATACTATAGTTATCTTTTAACTTGGATGAATGTACAGATGTTTGACTATTGGTCTTTACAAACGAAAAATACTATGATACCTCCAAAAAGCACCTAACTTTAAAGAGCTATATCTCACCAACAAAATATTTAAAAATTAAAGTTTTAATATGAAAATTCATAAAAATAATAGTTTCAGAAATATTTGAAATTTTATATATAGGTTGCCAAAAATAAGTGTTAATATACAAAGGAGTGTAAAAAATGTTGAAATATTATGGAATTTTGATAGCCCAAAAAGAAAACTTTTAAAAATGTTAATACTTTTTGAATATTTGAGTATTTTACGTTAAATGGATCACCTGTATATACTATACACTACGGCTACCACATCGTTTTACACCTATATATAGTACGAGTGTTGTGTTTGTGATCGAGTCCAGCAACAGATCTACGACAAGATATACTAAAACCGCGACTGTATAATAACTGTAGAAGTTTTACATATTATACAGAGTGATCCACCAAGCGTGCTAGCTCCTTTTTAATGATGAATTTATTCAAATTCTGATTTTTGAATATATTTAGTTGGTACCTATATCATACTTAAGGAATGCTCCGCAGTGATAAAAAATTCTGATTTTTAAACGAGAACCATCACCTTTTTTATTGTAAATTATTTAATAGATATAATTTTTTTTTTTAATATTGATGGAACTAATTCGAAATTTAAACTTATAGTTTTTCGGTTATATAATTGTTTATATTAAGGATAATAGTCCTCAAAAAAAAAGGTTTTACAAAAATATAAAATATATACTGGTTGATTAATTGATGTTATAACTGTTTTATCATGTAAATAATAATTTTAGATATTAGTTGTTAAAATGTTTTTAAATTTTTTTGGTGTATAGAAAATGATAATCTAAACATTTTGTGAAAATTTCAATCACTTTCTTTTGAATTAAATTAAAATAAGAAAATCTTTCCCGAAGAAAACGGGTGAATATCCAATGTCTAATTTCAAACTCTCATAAAAAATTAGTTTGACTTTCCAGTAATTTTTTTTTTTAGAAAGATAGAAAAATTTATAGAGATCCTTGTGTTGAATAGAAAAAATTTAGAATTTCCTAATAAAAAAAACTGCAAAATTCCGTGATTTTTACATATTTTCTCGAAATTTCAACTTTAGATACTTATAAAAAACTATTAGAGACTTACTCTGAACTTTTTTTTTTAATTTTCACTTATAACGAGTTATGAAGAACATTTTATTCTACTTTCAAGTTTTTTGACCGACTGAAAAATTTTTTATTGGAAATAATAAAAAAACTCGAAAATGTATTATACTTGTGGCATAAGTGGCATACATTTTGAACCACTCTATATAATATTGGATTTAGTATGTAATATACTTGGATCAATTTTACAAATTAAACATGTTGAAAGATTAATATTTATTACTAAAATGTTGAAATAACTATAGTCTCCATATTTTCGAAACTTATTAAGAACCTATTATTCTTAGCATACAAAGTTAAGTAACTCAAAAATAACTCATTTGAGTTTTGCAGATTTTGATGCATCAAAATTTTCAAAAAAATTTTTTGCTCAACTATGTATGGTAAAAAAAGGAGGATCTCATTTGAAAAACAAAAGTACTTGGAGTACGGGACACTTATCAACTAGGTAGTACACAAAATCTCAATAATTTTCAAATGTGTTGTATAAGTAAATTTGAAAATTCCAAAAACCAAATTTTGAATAACTGGATTATTGAAGAATTAAAAAGGGATGAAAATGCTTAGAAAATCCAGACTGTATAAAGGTTAGGTAAACTATATTTCGGTTTTTCGAATATCATCGTTTTCAATAATATTTATTCCACACAAATTGTACCGTCTCTTGTATAAGTTATTAACATACAATATCATTTTTAGGCCATTAATTTGAAATATTCGAATGGATTTCAAAACTAATTCATTTTGTGGAGTTTATTTACTTTTGACGGGAACCCAATTACAATACTATTGTACATATATATATATATATATATATTCAACACATAACTCATAATATAGTGTTTCTTCAAAATGAATTACGGTTTAATTCACTTCATCTGAAATACCTACGTAATAATTGTACAAAGGATCAAGTCACAACTCACGACCCTATTTGAAATGTTATTTGTTGGCATTGAATTTATGTATATTCCCGTGAGTATATAATAAGATTTTAAGAGAATAATATTATACCTACTAATATTTCAACTAGCATACAGAATAATATATTATTTAACATACAACACTCGAGGCAAAATAAACCCTTTAAAAACAGGTTTCTGCTTCATTAATGTTGACAACAAAAAATTACAACTAACATCATATAATGTGTTTTGGTCGATTAAAAAATATATTAGACAATTAATTTACTATCAATTTTATAAATTAAGCTGTGAACGTTACATTTTGTGATCACGCCGATCAGTATTCATTGCGTACATAATCGTGTTTTCCATTATAATAATCCTCGTTTATTCGTAGTTGTGTGTTGGTATATGCATTTTGACTAACACAGCGTACTTAAATCTTTTAGTCTTGTACTATCGTCTTCTGAAATTCAGACTTTGATCATCGCCGCGTGTTCAAAGCTTATACAGTAAGTATCGTGACTTTTTAATTAAAATATTGTATTATACACGCAATTTATAGAGGTTAAATTTAATTAATTAAAACACGGTGTGTATGTTTAATCCAACAACAAAAAAAAAAAAACGAAAAATACATTTTCGTATATATAAATACAGAAATAAATAAATACGTCATATATGAATATGATAGTACAGTAGTATACTACCTACCATTGCTAAACAACTATGCGCATGATTTCTTTTTGTGTAGTAATATTGTACAGGCGACGATTCATTTCATGGTTAAACTTGATGGATGTTAAAATATTATTATTTTCGCACAATTGCCGCTTACGCGGTGCGTGTGCTGCAATAGTTGTGGAAATTTGTCTTTTATTTTGTGTAATAAGTCTGCGCGTAGGTAAATAACGCCGTACCGTAAAAATGGAAAAATAATAATCTCTAAAATAATCACAGCGGATGCAGTACGTTTTACAGTAGTTGTTGTATCATCCGAATGAATATGAAAGTGATGTTATAATGAAAGGCATCTGTGAGAAAAAACGCAAGCTGCGTAAAAACTATATATACGTTCACCATTTCAAGTATTGTGAATGACGAAACATTCTTCTCGTCAGTTCAAAATGGACTTTGTGAGAATAATTCACTCGTAATTAAACTTTATACTTTTTTGATGAAAAAAATTCTGACTAGAATAAATATTGATTTATGTTTGCAAAATAATATCAGCTTCCCGAAGAAGAAGGAGAAGAAAAAAATCTGAAATGTCAATCTTTCAGATTATAGTAATAACGCTGTAACTATATATTGATTGTTATAACTCTTATAAAGTAATAGTTATTAAAATATAAAACAGTTATTTTTCATCTCTATACAGCGAAATCAATATAAAATTTCCATAAATTTCTACCACAGTATGCTATGATGCAACAGACGGTATACTGTATTTTTGTACCTACAGTAAGTTTATCAGTGCGTATCAATAATTGTTTATTCAAAAATGTAATTATTATGAATACGAGTTTTAAGAGCTTCTTTTATGTAAAATTGGTCAAACCATATGGTAGCCGGTGCTTACACATGAATAAATATTATTAACTCGCGTGCCCGTATAATACTGTAATTTATGAGGTAAAGGTTATCTGTTTGTTTAAAAATATAGCGACAGTATGAAAAAAAATATATATAATAATAATAATATCTTTTTATGTACATAATATTATGGTCGATAAACAGTTTTTAACCTTCGTCTATGCTTTTTTTTTAATACAATTTTTATTAGGATTGACCTTGTATAATAATAAAATTGTATACCAACATTGTTTATGAAAGGTGAGGTTATGCAATTAATTCGTTCGAGCTTAAAAAATTATTTACAAAATAAAATTAAATTTAAAATTTAAAAAAAAATCTCATCCGACTGGCTGTTACTGTTTTGACTGTATTATAATAAATAATAGTAGGTAAAGATACATTGTACAAAAACTAAATATGTTTACAAAAAATAGCATGTATCTATAATATATAGCTTGATATTTTGTAATCGGATGATTGAAATTTACCATTATTCGTTAAAATATATACATACTAATTATTTTGTTTTGTGCTTTAATATTACACCATTTTATTATTTTTAATATAATAATATAGTACGGTGTTTTAAACGCGTCCGTCATCATAAGCCACCGTCGTCGTCAACGATGGAAGTGCGTTTGTACTTTAATGCTTTAACCAGGGATTCCCAATCGCTGTGCTGTGACACAAAAGCATACTTCGTAGTTCTTCAGACGTGCCCTGTAATTTTTGTCTTATTTACATGACGTATATAGCTCGTGTCAGCATCAATAAGTGATAAAAATTTAAATTTAAAAGTTTTACGTTAATATGCAGATACGATTATTTACGTTTTGGATTTACGGGGGTTTATGGCGATATCGACTGCGTCCTTTACATGTTTGTTTCGTCGAAAAGTATAGAAGTATTATTATTTCTTCGCATGTGCCATGAAAATTTATCAAAGGATGATCAAGTGTGCCTTTCAAGTAAACCAGGCCGGGAATCCCTGTCTTGGACTGACGCAGTCAGCTGTACGTCGGGTGTCCCGAAAAGTGCGTGCGCCCCAATATGGAAAAACGCATCGTTCATAAATTGACCGTAAAATAATAATATATCTTTGCGGCTTAACACGATAATGTGGTGTCGTGGCCACAGTAAATAGGTAGGCAGGTAATAGTACAATATAAATACACATATACGACCTAATAATATAATATGTGTGCACTGTAAGCGTTTTGAAAAACGAATCGTCTGTATTGTGTGTGGGTAATATAAGCATAATAGGTAGGTAATAGCTGTTATAATATAATATGTATTATATTATATATTATACGACGTCGCTCGTCGAACTGTCGGCGGAGCATAAATAAATATATATATATATATATGTATATGTATATAAATACGTCAGGTGCTAAACAGACAATGATCGGTTATCGAGAAAAAAAATGTTTAATATTTATGTAAAAAGCCTCGGGCCGGGGAACGTATTTTTTATTATACACGAGCCAAAAAACGGTTTTTTCTTCTTCTTTTTCTTCCAAACAAATCGTGTGTATATGTGTGTTGCGCTGCGGAGAAACGTGAAAAAATGAACCCACTTAAGTCTAAACGGGCCTGAAGGCACACACCCGAGGTACGACGGCGTATACCTATAATAATAATAATATTTTTGCCGTATACATTTATTTCATTTTTTTTTTCCCATTCCCGTTCCAAGCCCGTCCTCTGCACCCCCCGCAGAGTTATGAGGGTTGTGAACGCGATGCAGCTGGTATGTGACCACGGTCGATCGTCGTGTACGTGTGTGCGTGCGTATAATCCGCGTAGGTATGTAATATACGTGTGTGCGCGTTGAAGCAATAGACACAGGCAAATGGCGCATCGTTGAGCCATTACGGAAATTACGTTTCTTCCGGATAATTTTTTTTCCCAGCCCTACCGCACGCCGGCGCTTGCTTACCACGGTTACGGTTACGTATCTACGGTCGCGGTCGGTTCGTAAGCGTATACGCGGTTCGGCGTTTTCTGAAACGACTTGGTCGTCTGCTGCTAAAGGCTGTGGCTGGGCAGAGGCGGTGACGGCCATCTACTCGACTAGATCGATTTCTCGCGACAAATATTCTGCATCGTGTAGATACACTTATACAATAATATGTGGACATGTATGATATAGTAGCCCCCGAACCCTTGTCGTCGATATTTTGATTTGGATCATGATGTGACAATCCAATATAATAATAATAATAATAATAATAATAATATATTATAATATATTTACTAAAGGACCAAAATATGATATGTATACCAGCGATGTCCGCATAGTCCTTGTCAATGTCATATACAAGGTGATTTTTTAAGCATGCTCACTTCATTTTTATGCTTAAATAATGCATATATTTAAATTTTGATTTTTGGAAATTTAAATGTCGTTAAAAACGATATTTTTGAGTACTCAGATTTTTCACAACATTTAAGAAATATCCTGTGGCGATACCAACTTTGGTTTTTCAAACAAGAACCTATATGTTTTAAAACAAAATGTAAATCAGATTATTTTTCTGAAGATTTTGACGTATTATAATCGAAATTTGAACAAAAATTTCCGGAGTTATCCTACTTTTTATACTAAGGATAATACTCAATTAAATACATTGTTGATGGTTAAAAGCTCGATAGTTATAAAAAATTGACAGGAGCAATATTATCCATAAGCATTTTTTAATATTTAAAAACTGTCTGAATACACTTCACTAAGTAGTAATTAACAAATATTTTATATCGCACAACTGGCTAATATTACCTATAACTTTAAGTCATTAACAATGTATTTAATAGAATATTATCCTTAGTATAAAAAGTAGGATAACTCCGAAATTTTTCGTTCATATTTCAATTATAATACGTCAACATTTTCAGAAAAATAATCTGATTTTGCTTTAAAACATATAGATTCTTGTTTAAAAAACCAATGTTGTTATCGGCCAGGATATTTCTTAAATATTGCGAAAAATTAAGTATTCGATAATATCGTCTTTAACTATCTACACTTAAAATGTTCAAAAATCAAAATTTAAAAATATGCATTATTTAAGCATAAAAATGGGGTGAGCATGCTTAAAAAATCACCCTTTATATTAGTATATAGAAGTTTATTTTCGAGTTATATTATATCATAGTTCTGTAAAGCGAGAATCGCAAGTCCGCGATAAATTATGACGTGCTACTAGGAACAATGCATATGTAGCCGTATATTATATTATATATATTTAGTACGACATGTGGACATATCGAACGAAATGGGTTCATGTGCACTACTGCCATATAATAGTCGTTGTACAACGTTTTCTAAGTAAAGCATATTAATATATAAGTATTGCAGTATGTAATGCACTTTGCACACCACAAAAAAAAGCCCACACACCAATCGATAAGATTTAAATCATCATTAAGAATATAAAAATAATTAGTGTGTAAGCACTATAATATATTCTATAGATTTCTAATATTAAACATATAATGAAATAAGTTATACATTCATCGAATCATTTCAACAGCTCATTCTTTTTTTTTTTTTTTTTGACATTGTAATATGATAATTTAAATTGTAAAATACTCATTATGAGAAGTTTTTCCGTCTAACTTCCCAAGACTATAATTTAGGTATATTATATAATATTAACAATATACTTTAAGATGACATTATGAATTATTACACATAAATTAAAATGTACACTAAAGTTTCAGTTTATAAGAGCATTGCCATATTATATATTATATATACGTTTATAATACTTATGCAAACACTTATGTGAAGTGCGCGTTTGTCGGAGATTTTTCCTCGTCGCGGTGTTGTTTATCGTCGAAATGCTGTTTATAGTGGTAAAATATTCCTGTTTGAATTCCCTTTATATATGACGGTATTTGATTCAGTTAAGTCGGTCTAGTGAGTAATAATATATTGAGTCCCAAACGGTGCTCGCGATCACAGCGAAATGAAAATTGCGTTGAGTTTATGCTTTGCAGTTCGATCACATACGTATATTCTGCTCTAGTGCAATTTATTTACGCGTCGATGATTCGTGCTGGCTATGGATTTTCCTTTTGGTGAATAGTATATAATATATAATATTATAATATTATACCGCGTTGACTGCAAATATAGCAGACCAAATTTCAAAAACCGTACACATGTTTGTAGCATTTGAATATTCATGCGTGTTATGATGAAAAAGAAATTTTATCGAAATGCATGGTGGGAAAAACGATATTTCTATTATTTTACTGAAACGAATCAGGTACAATCGTGTTCGCGAAAATATCGGTTCGGCCAAGCGAACAGGCGGCGTAGGGCACGTCGTACAAATAGAGGCACTTTGCGTATAATATTATACCGTAGCCTGGGAATAATGAACGTTTTAAAGACGATGATAATGACGACTTCAGAATTGTCTGACGACGGTTGGCAAAAACTGTCGGTAGATAAATCGTCCGTAAATTGGAATAAAATAATAATTATTAATATTAGGTATGCTGTCCGCGGTTATCGCTAGGAACGGAGTCGGTAATACGAGTACTCGTACCTATATCCATTATAATTTGAAATATAGCGAAATAACCACAACGTTAGTACAGAATAAAACCGCAAACCCGTGTGTGCTGCGACCGTCCTACGCGAAATCGGTAAACCGATTATTTTAAATACACGCCGTTGTTTATTATTGGTTTATATCGATATCCGTGGACCGAACCAAATACACATTTCCTACCGAATTTACAATATTATTATTATAAAACGATAAATTGGGTACAGGTATTAGTAGGTAAATAAACTATACGCATGTTCTCAATAATAATAATAATTATTATTATTATTATACACGTAAATAAATATACGCGTAGGAGAAGAGATATCGCTACGGCAACTGTACATATATCCAACATATTACATACATATTCCTACAAGACGTATTATGTTGTCCTTCGTGTTCGGTTGTACTGCTCCATGGCAAGCAGCCATGCACACGGACATATGCAGGTAATGTTAAAATATCATGTCCGTACATAGGCGGGCATCGATAAAAAATAAAATGGACAAGTAGGTTACTCCAGTAAAAAATCGATATTCATCAAAACACCGATGACATTGCTACGCTTGCGGGTTTAACAAGTTTACTGCCTTTATGTATCATATGTGATACACGTTAAACTTTAAATTAAATGCTATTAATTTTTTACGAATACTTGCCAATTTTGTCTTGAGTATCATATTAGATACTCAAACATTTTCGATATTATTAAATTGTTTATATCTAGAGAATTTCTTATGCCATAATCTCTAATAAAAATCTGAGTACCATATGTGATACTTCAGGCGTTCGTGGCAAGATCAGTGAAATTGGCAAGGAAATTAACTTGTTATGGTCCTTTAAAACCAGACGATTAGTATTTGATAATACTGTTATTTATCGGTGTTATCAACTGTCTAGATTTATTATATAAAATTGGTCTTGAAGTACCCTCTTTTGCTAAGTTTAAGTGTTAAAAAATAATAATTTCACTAATAATCCGTTGTGCCGTCCACCAATAATGTACAACACAAAGTTTATAACATTGATTTTTTTTTTTTATATTATTATTCATATTTTAAGTTAAAAATATGTATTTGTAATTTAAAAAACTAATGTTTATTTTTTTCTTTCTGATATTATAATATAATACTCATCTACTATTATCTTATTATTTTACTTTACAACATTAGTTTTGCTTTTCAATTTCCTGTAATCTTACTCATCGGGGTGTCATCTAGTTATTGACTTTTTTTTATACTATAAATATCTTTTATAAATATTAATGTCTTCGGAATTTTTTTCTGTCTAATATGTGGAATATGTGTTTTAGTTTACACCTCGAAAACGTTTTTATTGGTATTTTCTCGACTATATACTAACGATTATAACTAAACGAGGAACTTATTTTAATTTAATTTGACAGTTTGGAGTTTATTTTTTCATTAACTTGCACTGCACCTTTGTGGGGGTACCTGCTATTATACAGTAATGCCTGTAAGTCAAATATATTTTATTATGTATATGTATTCCGTGGAAAGATAATCAAAGCTCGATCGGTTTCGGCAAAAACTTTTAACATTTCACTTCAGTAAGTCGCGTTGTAGTTTCCTATTAACTGAACCGCAATTATTCCGATAACATGACGACGACAATCGTTGAAACTCCGACTCGAATCTTTCGATCAGCCACTAATCTCGAGGGTATCTTATATTTTAGAATCGTTTCAAATTGTCCTTTCTGAACTGGTGAAACTTTTCTTCTAATTGTTTTCGTCGTACGTGCGCGTCTTGCTTGAAACGACAACCCATCCACGGCAGTCCGCGACGTATCAATAATATTATATTACCTACTTACTATCTATTGATACGAAATTCGATTAGTTATTATTATTATTATTCGATTTCCGATGAGTGTATCTGCTGAAAATATGGAAATATATATTATAATAATAACGAAATCCGGAATACGCGGGCAACAATATTGATATTATAATATATCGTAACGTCCTGCACGTCGGTATGACGGCATGGCCCCGTTGTCTTGAACGTATCGAATTCGAAAACCTAGATATTACCCATACATATAATATCATCAGCGATTTGACCAGCTGCAGCTGTTCGCGGCTAACAGTTTTCGAATCATTTATTTTTCCAATTCATCAGTCGCACGCGCGCGCTTGTATGTGTGTGTTCCTCCTCGTATAATATTATATGTTGTGTAACTATATATATATATATACCCACTTGCAGCTACATATATATATATATATATATATAGGAGCGCAAAAAGAAAAAGTTTTAAATAAAAATCACAAGCCCACGCACGCCAGACTGCGAGTTGCAGAACGTATATTATATATATGTACACGTTCCTGCACGCTGTATAAAATGTACACACGCGAGCATAATAATTGTAGAAGGAGGTCCAAACCGGCATACCATTAAACTCTTGATCTTGATCTTGCATACGAAATGACTCCGACAATAATATCACCATTGTCCATTAGCCCTTTTACAATTATTCGAATTCTTGCGCTGCAACACCGGCCGCCGCCGCCGCCGTGGCATTATTACCGATGCGCAATAATAATAATAATAATAATAAAATGTATGTATAAGCCGCAATTTATTGTCCGATCGAAATTCTGTACGGTAGCCACGATTGTAAATACTAGAATGCAAATAATAATTGTATTAAACGCTGCAAATACCGGACGTAGTTTTTTTTTCTTATTAAGAAAAAAACACACATTTTAAATAAATTCATCGAATTACGGCGTTTATAGCAAAACTTGCAAGGCATACCTATCGCCTTTATGTATAAATATTTAATTTTTAAATATTTCACTCTCGCGATATATTATTATACTTTATGCATTCGACCGTATCAAATGTGTTATAATAATAATACTAAAATCGTGTGTATAATACGAGATCGCTGGTTCGGTAAGTATATTTAAAAAATATCGAAAAAAATCGTTAAAAAAATACGAACAGAAAATAATATTATGTATAGTATCTACCTATATTATAATGACACACGGGTACGACAATTATAATAACAAACGCAGCACAGAATACAGCGACCTGCCATGGTGTTTATTAAATGCATATCTCGGTTGTACAGTAGTATGACATTATATTTAAAATCAGTGATAATTAATACAGCTCTAAGAAAAAACCATTCCTATCGAAGTTATTTTTTCAAAAGTTTTTGATGGTTGTCGGTTTAGTTTTTCCTCGCAATTTGGAAACTATATTATATCGAGGAAATTGAAGAAACTCCTTATCGGAGCACCAATTACATTCGACTTCCGATTGGTAGACAGGATCACGTGAAACTTTTTGATCGCGCTTTTTACCCAAAACAGAATTTTCCGTGAACGATAAAACAAAAAAAAATATTCAGAACGTATATAAAACTTCAAAAGTTAAAGACGGGACAGAGTATAATCTCGTATACCTCAGATGATAATAATAATAATAATATAATACTATTATATCGTCACTTATTTAAAATTTACACACAAAAATCTTGGGTCGTACAAAACAATACGATGTACTCCAATCATCGCTTGGTTAATGTGTCTAAGTGTCTTATTTAAGTGTTTTAAGAATATATTTTTTATATTGGTAAGATTAGATTAGGTGGAGTATAAACTTTTGGATAACTTTATAGGTTATTTGTACGTCATAGACCCGCGTGGCTACGTAGTGGCCGTTCACTAAGGTTAAATTATAATGAAATATAATCTGCAAACGCCACCGAAATATAATTATTATATTAACTACCTATACAGGATGTAAGAAAGGCCTTATAAATAAAAAATAAAAATTACTTGAGTAAAACGTATGAAAAAACTAGGAAAATTATGTGGATATAAATAATTTAAGATTTACTCGACATGTCTAAAAATTCCCGAAAATAATATTGATATATTAAAATTTTTTAAAAATAAACTATACTCGACTTAAATAAACATTTTTACTACTAACATTTTTTTTTTTTAAAATAGATTTACGAATTAACTATTTTGAATTTTTTTAAAATAAAATTGAATCAAATTTTAAATTAATTATATTCTGTAATTAAAATAAAAAAAAATTATACTGTAATTGTCACGCAGATGTCTGTAAATCATGTAATATTAAAAAAAAAATGAAAAAATATTGATTAGAATCTTATAGTCATTTAATTTATCAGATGTTTCTGTTACACCTTGCGCAATATTATCCTGTGAAGTTTAACACTTAACTAGAGACTTATCATTCGAATTGAGTTCCAATAGTTAGAATTGAGTACTTCCTTTACGGATGTCATAATATGTCTGAACGGTATAATTGTGCCTATGCGTTGTATGTACGTTTATGTTCGAACGTCGTCGTTTTGTTTATTTATCAGCGAACCGTTCCAGCGACATCGCGAGATCGTTTTCAGTGGACCACCACGACACGTCACTGAGGATATTCCTGAACTGCGCGTGAATCTGATCGAATCATTCAAACGCAAGTTGATGTATTGCACGAACACGCGGTAAAGCAAAACCTTTGGACGTCGAATGAATTACGGTCGCAAATAACAGAGTCGCATTATATATATATATATATATATATATATATATATATATATATAGGTGGGTGCCTACACCCCATAGATATAATTTTGTAATAATATTGTGTTCACAAATAAATCTTTAACGCGTGCGTCGGCCTGTAACAACCATATAATAACAATAATGTTAAGTTCAGCGCGCTGTTGCTGTTATTGGACAGGGACACTGATTGATTTAGGTCGCGGACCGAAGGCTGAGGAGCTTGTGGTTTTACCCCGGAGTCTATAGTATTATGTTATATGTATATATATATATACATACTCGCGTTTACCACGGTTGTTGGATAATTAGTTTCTGTCCGAACGTTACTCGGAGACTATATATTATATATTATTATACTTATGTAAACAATTTTGAACTTTACCATATTATATTAAACGCGTACACACACACACAAACACTCGTATTTCGTAAGTTCCAACTAAATATCGCAACTAATTCCATGCATACGACTATATTATTAAATTGTTATCATTATAATATTATATCATCTATTTTATTGGCGTACATGTCACATCAACCGCAGTAAACATGCAAACGATTTTCGTCAATGACGATCCTAGACTTTCCGTAATAATTATTAATGTAACTACATTATACGCAGTTTATACAATTGTATTAAACTGAGTTATCTTCGACTGTAATACTTTTTGGTACCTAGCAATGGTAATACGACTCTAGGTGTTTCAGTATTGTCGACAGAAGTGATCTAAAATCGAGCGAACCGTATGGGTCTATGCAATATCAATAATCAGAGTAGTATAGACTTATTGAAAAAATATATAATTATTATAATAAAAAGAAAAAGAAGAACCTGAGTATTGGTTTTACCCATATTGCAATATTTAATCATATTATTAAAAATCTGCGCATCACGAAAACGAAATAATTGGATCTAAATCATTCGATGGAGATCACGTTTTTACGATCATGCGCTTATATACTACTGGCAACTCACACACACGCACGCTCATTGTATCCAAATGTATAACACGTCTAGTTGTGAGTGTTTCTTTTTTCCTATACACATATGCGTAATACGAACTGAATAATATAATATCAGCCACCTGTAGCGCTACAGTTCCGGGTGGTTCGTCTGGTCTTGCAAGTCAAGTCGACGGGAGTTATTTTACATAGGTATTGCCTACCTATATTGTATTCTCCAAGCTCACGGTCGCACAACGACTCGGCGGCGGTTCTTCGCTGAGGGGGGGGGGAGAGGAGCGGCGAGGCGTTGATTATTATTACTATCTTTTTTTTTTTATTTTACCTTTCTTAATTGGTCTCCATTGTTTCGCGGTGCTAAATAAATATTTTCCGAGATCGGTATCTTCGGAGCCGCCACCGCCGTGGCGTGGTCCGGTTGTACGATACGAACCGGGTGCGAAAAAAACGACGACGAAGCAGACAAAACACGTTTGCGCGCGTGGGGGGTCTCCGGTCGTCCGGTGGTTATCTCCGTTTTCGCGTGCACACACACACACACACACACACATATATATATATATATATATATAATATTATATTATGCTTATATGCGCGCGAGCCCGTGCCGGAGATATGACCCGGGGGAGCACGTCCATCGAGCTCTCCCCCGCGGTCCAGCTTTTATAATACAATATCACTGCTGCAGTCGTCCGGCGACGCCGCCGTGCCCGCAGAGCGTTTTAAATCACGTCTTCGGGCGTTGCGCGCATACAGACGGACAGACGGGTCTCGGTGGATCGGTCTGATGGGTGTAGTGGGTGGGTGGTGGGTGGCGATGATGTCGGGAGGAGGTGGCATTGGGCGAACGTGTTTTTTTCTTCGGCATCTAATCGACTCGGAAGATCACGGCTCCTGTAGCCGTCCCCCGGCGACGCACGTGAGGCAGCGGATACGTCGTACCTTTTATATAGGTATTCTTTGGCAGGAACTACGTATATAACCGATAATGCTACTCGTCGTGCGATTTCATATTTGATTTTCCATTTTTTTTTTTTTAATAACACCAGACGTCCGGAGGATGAGGTCCTAATCCACTGCCATCATACACGATCTAAATGACAAAACATCGTCTGCAAATCTTATAACTTACGCGAATGCCGGAATAACATAATATTATTATTCATGTGCGAAGACACTAACCAAACTCCAACAAAATTAAATAAATATAGCCGATTATGTTAATCTTACCATTTTTTTCCAAGTAAAATTATTTATTTAATATTATCATGTATTAAACAATAAACAATTTTTTAAACGCTTAAATTACTAGCTTAAAAACATTTAATAAAATAAATAATAAATATGAAAAAATAATTACTTATTTTATACCTCCGTCAAACATCAACGGTAAAAATAGTATTTACAATTATTGGAATCATTAATATTTTAGTCAAACTTTGCAAATATATATCGTAACCGACGCCTAATCGTTATAAATATTACAATTATAAGTGAAACAATTAGAAATATCTTTTTTATTATATTTTGAATGTTTTGATATACATATTAAAGCTACTTATTGGTTTTATTTTCATTTATTTGATCTTATAGAAAATTATTAGTTTTTAATATTTAGCATTGGGTATTGAGAATGCAGTCATTTACACGTTCTCGATAAATGTAAATAATTAAGATGTATTGACAAAACAAAATATGTTTAAATATGTTGCTTGATTTATCATTATACTTTGTCTTGGCCAAAATGTATACTAATGTTAACATTCTTCTGATGTTGATTCTTAAATGAGTAATATTTTCAGACTTCAGTTAATATTGTGATCGTTGTATTGTTATATTACCCGTACTGATATTAGTAATTTCGACCATAGACGCACACTAATTTACTACTGCAGTAATAATTAACGACAATAACAATTAAATATTTTAAAGAGCTGTACTTTAAAAAAATACACTTATAAGAGGTAGGTAATGCTATACTTAAAATAGACGCTCGTGGTATACGATTATTTGAATTATTATTATTATTATTATAAAATAATATTAATTTAATGATTATATTATTACCCATTGTTTGTTTGAATATTTCCATATCAATATTTTATTTATGATATCAGCTAGATAGGTAGAGCTGCAACATTTCAATGGTAGTCCTCCCAACGACTAAAACGTTCCCATCCAACGGGTTTCTCGCTCCTATTTTTTGTCCGCTATCGACAGACACTCCTTTTAATGCAATAAATAAAAAAGTTGTATATTAAAGTTTCACTCTGCAACACGCGATATTATTAATGACATTAAATGTGCTTCACTAAAAAAAATATATATCATAAATATTCATAATACTTTGGAAAGTATATTGCAACGCCGTAGAAAACGTATCCAGCACTCGTGTTCATGACATTTTACAATATTCCAAAGTCGTGCTTTTTGAACAAATGTCTCGACGGTAAGCTCGGATTTCGACCAAAATTTATGAGAGTTAACTTTGCTTTGTAGTGAACTTGCTGTCGTATAATATAATATGCATATACACGACACACACACACATATATATGTATATATTATTTATTAAACTGCCACACATCACATAGTATGGAACAATAAATTGCACTTCGCGAAAACATGGAAAATTTTCGCAGATAGATAGATGACTTGACGAGAGAAACGTCCTAATATTTTATTCGTCTTTTTTTTCTTTATTAAAGTAGTAATAAAAATAGATGTGTGCACTCTGCTCAAAATAACTGGAATAGAAAAATTGAACGGAAATATCTAACGAATGCGATGATATTTAATGTCAAACCAAATAATACGATTTCAACAATTATATTTTCAGTCAGTATCGCGCAATTAAAAATAAATTTAAAAAATATTCAACCGATCGTAGCTCTCTTCGAAATGTTTACATTATTTAAATTCTGTTTTGTTTATAGAATCCAAAATGTATAATTCTACATCGGAGTACTTATATACCAATCACAAAACTTGTTAATAACAATAAAATAATGAAATGGATCAATTTTACTTTTTATGAAATTTTGAATGAGACACATACATTTAGCTAAAATACCTGATTGAGCTTTATAAGTATTTGGCAACAGGAAGTGCATTATTTCAATCGAAACACAGGTTTTCTCGTAAGAATAATTCATATTTTCATTAAAACTTTAATTGTGTAATACGGCGGTAAATCTGACATAAAATCATAATATTATGATGTCCTGTTTCCATGCATATTATAAACATTATTAATCAAAAACCTTTGCAAACACTATTATTTTTTCATCAAAAACAACTTGAGTGACTGACAAAAATTAAGTTATTTCTAGTGGTTCGAATAAAAAAAATGTAAAGATTTTTGATTCGGTAAAGAAGACTTGAACTTTTTGTCGGTTGGAGCGAAAATTCAATACTTTTAATTATTTCCAATATATATAATATATATAATATTTAAAAATGTACAAAATGTTTATTCCCGTCACGAATTTGCTAAAATTGAAAAAGTGCTCCGACCGATGCAAAGTATATCTCGCTTGTGCATACAAACATGTTAACATTTTTTAAATCGAACATATGGAAATACTTACATTTTTGTCATCGGGCGTATAGATATTTCATGTCCATTAATTGGTTTTGTATATTTTGATTAAATTATATTATGTAATACGTCGTGCATGCGTATAACTGATGCGGGTTATGGTTGCAGGGTATACACACACAATGGCGACCAGTGACCGCGAGTTACGAAAGAATTTCCCAATTACAACTCCTTTAAAATTACGTTAGCAGGGGCTTAAAACCGTCAACAAATTCTACACGTCAAAACGCTGCGCATTTATGAGCTAAACAGTAAAATTGTATTAGAGTAGTGTAAAATCGCCGGCCGCCGAGAGTGTATTATAATCTTTCCATGGTTTGTCAATGACACACTTGGAGTCCGTTTATATTATTCTCTGTACTGCGTCGCACACGCAAGACATGCAGAAACGCCATAACTGTCGCTAATTCAAGGGTGGTTTTTGTGTTCATTAAACGAGTAGATCATAATAATATTATAATAAACTTGAGGCCCGGGGCTCGGAATTTTCCGTACACGTGTGTATTATATATATATTATATTATTATACTTTGAGCGCAAAGTTTTTCAGACGACGACCGCGTTAACCGTCGAAGGGATAATTTGAGGTCTTGTGAATGTAAACCCGTGTATACTTAATATATTATTTTGTAGTAATAGTTATAAAAGTAAATATATTTTAATGTTATGCGTAAACGCATAACAAGTGTTTAATCAAATGTCGCGCCAGACTCGGCTGCAGCACCGTTACCGCACATTTCAAATATTTAGACAATACTATTTAATATTATTAATTTTTTAATACGCCTTGATGCCTCGTTAGTTAAAAAAAATTACATGATATATATTATAATTAATATAACATTGACCAATAAAATTAAAAACGTTAAATTTGGTCATGTTTTTCTACAATAATATTGTACATTACTCTTCAAACCACGCAATAACCTGCACTCATCGAATATAATCGTTTTCATTATTGGTTGAAAGATAAAGTATTATATTGTAAAATATATATATATATTATAGATACCGCAATTATTCGATTTGAATAAATATGTAACATGCGTAAAATTCTATTTTTATCGTTCAAAAGTTGTACAAATCATAATATCAACGGATCACTCGAGAGTTGCAATATTTTAAACGTCGCAACGAGTAATCACAAAATATATCATAAACATAGAAAATATAGATGCTTCACTCCCTCCCCCCCCCACACCAAAATAAAAAACCAATATCGAATTAGTTGAATAATAATATTATTATTATATAGTATAATTATCGTTATAAAATTATGTATATATATATATAGTTATTCAAATAAAAAAATGTACACTCGAATCAGTTTTTATAATGTGTGCATAACCGGATAACCCATCACAAGATAAAAAAACACAAGTTTCCAGACCACTTCGTTGGGATCGTGACAAAAACGAAACGAAGCGACTGGCTTTGTGGCGAATTTTTTTTACACAGTTTTCGTAATATTACATCATACAATAATAATTATAATTATAATTATAATATAATATTATATAATTAGAATTATAATTATCTTCATGATAACACACAATATCAAAGTAGGTACTGTAGTGTATTATAAAACATAGTAAAAGTGATCTGCCTATATAATATTATTGTACAATGCTAGGTTTTTTTTTTAATGCCGTTTCCAATCATATTTCCGGTGCAGCAAAGCGTACACCGCCACGCAGATCACGGATAGCAGATAAGGACTACTTTGTATCGTTAATGACGATTCCTATACAAACGTCCGACGACAGAGACGCAACAGTGAAGCCGCCGCCCGTTCGGTTCAGTGTTTTCCCTTTTGCCCCCCCCCCCCACCAATTCCACCCGATCGTTACAGATTAGGTCTTCGACGACAACTACTACGCTTATATTACATATAATAGCTGCAGTGTAATAATATTATGTAGGCGCGCGCACACACACACACACACATACACCGACATAGACATTGCGTAATAATTAACATAATATTCAAATAAAAAGAAACACCTCCGAGTGTCATTTAATGACCCCTCGTCGAGCCCATCCGAAACGCCATTACTATATATTATATTATAATAACAAACATCAAACGATATCGATTACGATTTACAAATTATACGATCGTCGACGACTCAATCGAAATGTTGTTTATACATTTTTTTTATTACTTATTATTATTTTTTTCCAATATACCTACATACCTATATAGTCCTAACCCGGTCGAAACGAAATCGGAGAATCGTATGTATACGATTATATTATTATATTTATTATTTACACCCGTTCGCGCGCAGTATAATAATATTATATTATTATGTCTTATCTTACACGAAACGAATATAATAATAATATCATACTAGTTTGTACCAGTTATTATGTGCACTAATCGTGTCCGGATAGGATATTATATATACCTAATATGGATCCTATTTCACTGAAATCGGTTGCCCGCTGCGATTTCATTAATCCCGCCGATATAGGACCACAGTCGTCGCAGCGGCGTCCGCGGAAGCTCTCCGATCAAAATTTATTCATCACTAAATCGTCAGTAATCATGATGATGGTCGTCTAATAATTAACTAATAATTAGGTAAAGTGTTAACGCACACTGTTCTTTGACGAGTGCGAACAGCAATAATACTCCAAACAGAATCGGTCGATACGATTAGGAGATGATATTGCTATACGAATATTATGTCGTCGTCACGAATCCAAAGCGACAAGACGATGCGCTAACGATGATGTACAAATCGTTTTTATTTATTATATTATTTGTCTAATCGACGGCATCACTGCGTTTTGTGCAGTAACGGGATCGTATGATAATTGTTTTGAGAAAAATCACTGAACCCCAAAAACTGAATATTTTTATAATATAATTTTCGTTTTCTGCGGCTTGTTTTATATGTATATTATATTAAAATATAAATTGTCGGCAAAACGCGTTATATATATTTCATAACGACCAAATTGTGACAACTGTACCACTGCTATGTGCGTACAACTACGCTCCATCTAGTCGACTTTGTGTGTTCTCTACATTATTATTTGTTCGAAATTCCCCTCTCCCCGACTTGCAAGAACGCGCAGGGAGGAAACGTTATTATATTCGATAACAATCATTTCTGTGCTCGATATCGACCGATCTACTTAACAATGTGATTTTATAGCGCATTGTGTTATTGTATTGTTATTTGTTTCACGTGATATTTGCTTTATGAATTAGTCTAATATGTCACTAAAAGCGGATTAGATGGCATGTCTATATCGGACCCAGCATTTATCGTGTGCATTTGTTTATGTGCCATGCAGAGAGAAAGAGAGAAAACGAATTTATTATAAAACGTAATATAATATAATTGTGAAGGGAGAATTAATAGAGATGATGCGGATAAGTGGAGATTAATGGCACGCGGCTGTATCACTGGTTCGGTTAAACGTCGGAGCCGTCACAAATTTACTCTTAGAGTTAATCTGACATTTTTTCATTATTAATCCTACGTTGAAAATTATCATAATTGCGCAACTGGAGAGGGAAAGTAATTCTCTGGGAACCTACACATATAAACGCTGAATTAACATACGCAGTCACGAGATAATCGATTTATGTACGACAAAACACAAATTAAATATTAAAGCGCAGTATTGTTGTACACTATTTAATATTGAAAATGGTAAAAAAAAATCAAATTGATTAAAAATTAAACGAAACGTCAACATCAAAGATATTTTCATTGTATGTACCTACTTACTACTTTTTTTTTTATAAAAACCATATAATTATTAAAAAACACAATTTAACCATAAAAAGAGATTAATCGGTTTGAGTGTTGGCGGCCAACACAATTGCAACTAAAATCATTAAATTGACCATTTACAGATTCCAATAATTATTATTTTCAAATGGATTCCCGACCAAATTATTAACGCTGAAACCCTTGTATTCGCAATTTGTTCCTCAGTCTGAACCGAAAGCCTAATTGTGCAGAAGAGTGTTTAATAAAAAATGCATTGATTTCTGGTGAATTTACATCAAAAATAACTATTAGCATACAATATTATTATTATTATTAAATATAATAGATTTTTCGATATCGGTTTGTAAAATCGTAGTCCTTAGTAAGGACTCCTTACTACGTATCGCGGACGATCACGATTGCGGACAGTTTGATGAAAATAAACAACTCGTGGATAAAATATATAATATTATTATACGTCATAATATTATAATATTATCGAACGACGGTTGCATGATGGAAAAAACCAAAGCTGGGCGTAAACAAGTTAAAAATTAAAGTTAATTTTATTGTAACTTTTAACTCAACTATTTAAATTCGGGTTTCCGTTCGTTTAATTAACAATCGACTTGATTGATGCATCGTAAAATTAACGAATTAAATGTCAGTTTTAACCTTTAATAAGTAAAAATAACTTATAGAACCTAGTACCTACCTACTTATAACCTTAAGTTAATTAATTGTATTATCAATTTTATTTTATTTTTTAACATTTCGATTGATTTTGTTTTTATGTCTATAAATATTTTCGTGCAACGTTTGGTGTGGATAATTTTTTTAGTGATGTAACACTTCAATAAAGTTCTAAATAGAAATACTATACAAACACCATTATAGTTTTGAGATGGTAGAAAAACAAAGTAGACTAGTGATAATACGTGTTGTAGGTACACAACAATCAATTGTGTTTTAACTTTTAACTCGACTAAGTTGACCAAATATTTAATTAACTTGTAACTTTTTCTTGTCGATGCACTATAAACTCAACTTAAACGAAAAAAAAAATGTTTACTATTTACTTGGCAGGCTTAGAAAACACACGATTATCGATCGGTGTGCAATCGACAGGTACCTATCTAAATTATTATTCGCGTTGGTATTCCGAACAACGGCATGGATTAGCCGTAATAATTGACTGTCGGTCGTCGTTTGCTCTAATAATATGATACGAGTATCGACGTCATATTACAATGGTAGGTAATAGTTCATAAACGCATAATTACAACTGTGGTGCGCAGATGGACTGCAGGCGGGATTTACAGTCGAACGATGAACTGACGTAATATAATATAATTACAAATACAATGTTGAACATGCGATGAAAATATTATGGCAGTGCGTGTTGCATAGGTATATTACACTATAGTATCGAACGATGTCGTCGGAGTCTTGTGCGCTACTGACTTTGTCGCAAACCGCGATAATAATAATAACATATTAATATAATAATATGATCAGGAACACTACTCGTCTTAAACAGTGTTATCATTAATATTCGAAACCGTAGAAACCGTAGTATGACCGCAGTGAACAGCGAGTACGACGGTGTATATTTTCGATTTAGTGAGCTGCCACGGTCGCAACCACGGTTCGTCGCGCACAATATTATTTTCATGGCATACCGACGCGATACCATTAAACCGTTTTGCAGTGGATCACTGCAGGCCGGACGGTGTATTTTTTTTTTTTGTTAAAAAAAACTGTTTATTAAAAAGTAATAGTTCTTATACTTTGCAGACGCCTCGGACCGTGGTAGTTTCCGTTCCCGGAGCTGACGTTTCAGAAAGTCGGCGATTCGCTGAATAACGAATCACGCGTAGACAGATCGCAACCCGTAAAAAATACAAGATCACGCGAGTTTCGTTTGGCGGCGACACGAGGGGAGGAAATGCCCCGGAGGGCCTGCGAAAAAAAAGATAAACAGACTTTTTTATTATGTAAAAAACGTATAATATATATATATATATATATATATATATATATATATAAGCATATTTCATATCACTGTGCGTGTAGTTAAATGATTATATTTCAACTGATGGTAAACTAATATTTGATCAATTGTTTTTATAAAATACGATAACAATAAATTATATGCTCTCACCACTTCACTCAAAACTGTGATCATTGTATGATTTAATTCAGATATATATATATCATTTTTAAATGTTTTATTCCAACAAGAATATCAGACAACCTGATTTACTGGTGTTACCAGTGTACTGCAGCTTATTGGAAAATGTTTAAAAACATATCGACAATATGATTTATAGCATTATGATAATGAATGATTGTTATTATCATATAACACTAGTGTGAATGCCCTAATATTTATTAAAATAGTATAAGTCTATATATACAGTCTAAATATGTCTATATCTACAGTAAAAGATAAAAATTTATTAGTATTTTGAAAAGAACAATTTTTAATTATTATTTAATGTTTTCGGGAATATAATTTATAGAATCAAATTCCATATAAAATATCTTAAATTCTAATCCAGCAGCTATAACCTTTCCTGAATATTTCAGTATACGAAGTTTCATTTCATTAAATATTTTCTGCAGCACATACTTGTAATAATATATAATATCCATGTAACTTCATTGTAAAAACTAAAAACCATAAATTGATTTACAAAGTTCGTTTAAAAAACTAAAATTATTGTTGTTTATCACAGTTTGTTAGTGCCTAGTTGTAGTTATTTTTGATATACGATATATATATATATTCATGCATCGTAATAATAACATGTAAAGTATATATTAAACTTCAAGTGATGACCCTAAATTGCCTATCCATAGCGCCGTAATAAATTTATAAAAAATAATGAAACTAGTGATTTTTTTTCCTTTTTATCCGTCGAGTGTGGCGAATATATTGATAATTTTGTGAATTACTTATAATTTATTACTGATTTACTTATGTGCGTAGTATTATGTTAGACTCTTAAAACTTAGAAGATTGGTGTTTCTAATAATTTGCGACACTCATATCATATTTTTATAATGTTACATCGTTATTTAAATGGCGATATTATTACGCCATCTAATAAGGTTTAGGAATTTTAAAAATAATTTTAAAATCAAGTCATTGTTTGCTTTGTTAAAAATTGAAAAAAAAATCGAATTCGTTAGCCAATTTACGTGGAACTTCAAAATTACTAAGAATAAAGGTCTGCAGTTTCAATAGAACGTGCAAGAAAATAAAGATTTTTCGTAAAGGGGTATTTATAATACTACCTATTATACGGCTATACAATTCTACAATTTTGTATTATTATATATTTATAAATCGTTAGAATTAATTCTTTAACCTTGATAGACAGAAATCTATATATATTTTAACAATAAAAATATAATATGTATCAAACATCAATAGAATTATAGAAAAAAGTCATAACTATACTATTTTTATTTATTTTTGATTCATAATCTAATAGTTACATGCAAGGATCTTGGTGCCTACTGATTTAAATTTGTAATTGAAAGAGCTTCTAACGTAAGAAGTACACTGTACACTTACTTAATTTATTATCACAATAAATTAAATACATATTTTTTATTTTATATGAACAACAAGAATATATGACCTACAAAGACATCGTTACTTAATCAATAATTTCTCATGAACTGCCTGTTGACAGTTGAACAGTTCATAGTATTTTTTGTACTTAATGTTCTGACGTGTTTTATTATTACAAACTTAAAATAAAGATTGAATTTACTCGATATTTATTACAGGCTTATAAAACTGATAATTATTGTGGTTTAATGTTATAAACAGTAATTGCACTGATAACAAATTAAGTACTTAGGTAGCTAGAAATATCATTAGTTCACGAATAACACAATTTGTCATTAGGATAAGGTAACAATAGTCTAAGTGAATATGACAATGGTAATTTGAGCCGTGTAACATTTTTGTTATTTGTATTAAATATTTATGTATGTTATTTTAATTCTCTCGTATTGAATTCTATAATATTTTTACTATAGAATTACGACCATGGGTTACCCAATACATGACTGAGGTGACTGCAAGTTTGAATTTCTTTCATACCATTAAAACCATAGTAATGTATATCAGAATTATTATCATTGTGTATAGAGCATTCAAAACATTGGTCGTATAGTGTTGCATGTTTTAATATCAACGCTAAACAACCAGTGATTTTGGATAATCCTGCAAATAAAACGATACAAATAATATTGATTGATATTCGATATTTTTTTAAAACTTCCTTCCCGTTTCGGTTATTTGAACATCATCGATATTAATTTATCTGTAAATGTGAATAAAAAATAGAATTACATAGGCCTTGAATCATTATTGGCTAATATTGCGTTGTTTAGTCATAACGTTTTAATTTCAATAGATTTTCATATTGTATGTTTGTTCATTTTTTACATCGTCTTATTTAAAAAAAAAAAAAACAAATACCAAAAGGGTTATCAAACTATAGGTAAAGCAGTGTGGTCCCGAAAAAAAGGTAATGGAGAGAAGGGTGCACATTTAATGATTTTGATGAATATTCCCTTTTCACTGATAAAGGTACTCTAAATTTTAATATTAATATTTCAAACACCATTTTTATCATTATTTTTCTCTATTTTCGACTGCACACAGTAATATTCTTAAATAATTTTAATCTTTTATTTTTAAACATTATAATATTATTATGATAACATTTTAATCATGCTTGCATAATAGTTTGCACACGTATTTCATGTTCTTAAAGATATCCTTATTACGTACGTTGTTGCGTAATGAGAACTTATTATGACAATTAACTTTAACATGTTGTTTACACGTACTAATATACTATCTATAGTTCATTAGTTCGTCGTTGCTGTTGTTTTAATGGTAGCTAATAAAAACGTGTACAATGCACCTGTACGGCTGTACCTACCATTTAAAACGACTTGTTCGGTACAGTTAATGACATATTATTAGATACTGTTTTTAATATTTTGCTAATATAGTTAATTATGTTATATAACTCAACAACATTAAAGATGTGTAAACTAAGCAAAACAAAAAAATACACAAAATGTATAATGACGTGGACGGAGAATAAAATAAAATTACATCACCAAAATATAATTAGTGTGTAAATTGTCAAATATAATCTAATACGGGTTTACGCCTCCATTTCAGCATCATATATTATGTATACCTGCTATATCATATTATTATTATTTGTTTATTTGATAATAATATGCTTGTAAGAGTTTATAAAAGTTTGTTTACAATTTTAATTAACTAGATATAATACTCTCTTGTTGTAGCGCAGATGGTGTCGGATCAAATGCAAAAACTTTTGATAAGAAAACTTTGAAAAGAATGATGTATGTGAGTTTTCCGAAGTTCGGCTCGTAGGTTTCTCTCGTTTTTTGAATTTCGAATATCCGAATTATGTAATTCAATATTTTTACTCACGAAATTAGGTAGGTACTCGCCATTTAAATTACGGTAACTGACAACTTTGATTATTTATTCATCTGGGACGGTGTAAAAAAAAATAAACATAGAAAAAATATATGAAATACAAAATACGCCGTTTTTAATAACTTGAGAAGGAGTGTTATAAAATTTCATGACAAAAAATGATAACCGGCAATGCATATTTATAATGTAATATCATCTCTAACGACGTATGCAACAACAACAAAAAAGTCCTCTTACCCAAAGGTGCGGTGCGTGTAAAATTGTTTTGTTGAAACGAAAAAAAAAATGACCGGTTTATCTGTGCGTTTCGAATGCGTAATAATTGTATGTGCTTATACCATTTTTACAGAATAAACAGAAAGGAATCAATTTTTATTCAACACGGGGTCTTATGTTTAAAACTACGTCCGGCATGTTGAGAATTTAAGCGTGCTGTCACGTATCGGGAATCTCCTTTTCGTTTCTTTATAATATCGTAGCACTGTTAATTCGTTTAAATTTCAAAAATAATTTATACCTACTCAAACAATTAAATCGATTTTTTTTTCAGAAATCGTCTCTTTAATTTTTACAACATTTTAAAGTTCAAAATCTAAGAAAAACAAAAAAATGTTCTTATTTAAATTATTATTATTATATAGATGATGTCAGATTTCAGAAATGTTATCAATAAATAAACAAAAATTCATACATAGCAGAATATAATGCTGCAAACAAATTTAGCGTGTGATTTAGTTTTAAATATTTTAAGCACTAGGCGCAGGCAACACTAGGATATTTACTTAAGAGGTCGTTACACCAGCATGTATTGTCTCCGTCTTGTGTACAACATAGTAAAAACTATTTTGTGCGTGATAGAACCCCTTAGGCTGTAATCATAACTAAGAAAAGAAAATGTTCACCACACAAAAAGAATAACATTGGCTGTGCAATATCGTTTTTATTTTTTCGATGTCGAAATTACGAAAAAAGTTTTTATTATTTCAAAATTATTATTTTTGTGTTTTTCAAACTTGAATAACTTTTTTTGTAGTTCCGATATCGAAAAAATAAAAACGATTTCGCACAGCCAAAGTTCTCCTTTTTATACAGTGAACATTTTGTTTCTTAGTTATGGCTGTAACCTTCTAAGTTCTTTCCCGAGCAAAACAGTTTTTGTTATGTTTTACATTTGTAAGACGAAGACAAAGCATGCATGTGTAGCGTCCTCCTAATGTTTTTACCTATTTATATTTTTGTTTTTACTAATTATATATCACTCAATTGTTATGAAAAACTGAAAAGTCCTTTTAAATAAATACGTTATTACATGTAGGTATTTATAACATTATGTGAAAAATTGGAGAGTAATTCACAGACCTTCAGAGAAAACAGTAGAAAAAGGGAATATATATATATATAATATAATATATATATATATATATATATATATATATATAATATATATATATTTCCCAATGTCATTGTTGAAATTTAGACATGTTCTGACCGTTTTCTGATAACCCTGTTTGAGATTCCTTTCGGTTTATTATTTTATTCTGTGAAATTATAAGTACTTATTATATTATAATAAGTGTACGCGTACAAATCGCTTCCGACCGTTCGATATAATATTATATTTATTATTATTATTATTATTATTATTCCGTTCATTCGTCCGTTTCCGCCGTCGTATGCGAACGGGGGTAGACGTGATGGCTGCGCGCTGGAAATGATGTTTTACGCACCCGAGACGTAAGCAGGTACAAACACACGCATTATTATAATATCGTTATATACGACAAGTATATATTATTATAGCACAACGCGTGGTAGGTATACAATATATAAATATATGGAAATACGATACTATATGAGACTACAAAATATACAAAAAACGAATACGAAATTTATGTTTCGATATATTTCACCGAGGCGGCGGTGGCGATAGGAATATAATTCATATATAATATATATATACACACACACACACACACACACACACTTATATACCGCACACGTCGTCATGTGTGCGCGCGCGCTCGCGATTTTAATGTAAAACGCGTCCGTGTATAATATAATAATATATAAAAGACATTCGCGGGCATATAATACGTGTACGGCGGTAACCCCCACCCACACCCCCCGTCCTATCGCGCAAACACCCGCACCCACCTCCGCCCCACAGTCGTCGACCCCGCGCACGCATATTATTCGAATCCGATCGGCGTGTACGGGCCGCGTGATTGATGCTGTACACGCACACAGATCTCATTTACCCGAAAAGGTCTCCTCCGAGACGCGCGCGGTCTCTCCGCTTTCTGTCTCGCTCTCTCTCTCTCAAACACACACACACACACACACACACACATTCTGCAGCTCTCTCTCTCTCTCCCGGTGCGCGCAAAGTGTTTTGACGGTTCCGCTCGTTTCCTGCCCATTGTCGTCGATTCGCACCTCGCACACACACACTTACGCTCTCGGAGACTTGTACGGCGGCAGTCTCCGCGACCGCATTGTGTGTGATGTGTGCTCTCGCACATCGATTCGGGCGCGGCGGCGGCGGATGAGCAAATGGCCCGGAAAAACTGTTGCCCGCCGCGTGGCGGATCACGAATCTCGAGGATTACGCGCCGACGCGTCGAATGTTGTCGTCGGAGGTCGTCGCCGTACGGCCGCGTGAACGCGCAGGGAGCGTCCCACTACAATGACTATATTATTAATTTTTTTCCTTTTTTACCGTTTCGCAGCTGCAGCGCGTAGGGTCGCGGCGGCGGCTTATCGTCGTCGGCCCGCGGTCGGTGCCTCGAGTCTGCCGACCGAATATGATAATATTATATTGGGAATATCGTGTGTGATACCTCTTATACATTATGCGGTGTGTTGACAGATTTTCGAACGCCGCACGCGTGCTTGATACAATAATTATAACACGGTGCGGGGTACATGTCATATACGATAGGTAGCCCAAAGCGCGACAGACGTCACCAGCTATTATATGGGTACCGCTGTCTGTGCGGTGTCGGTTACAATCGAGTATATTATAATGTTATTATCATTTAAGTCGGCGAGTATTGCGAAACCCTTTGCCAGACCCAATATCAATAATATTTTAGAAAGAACACAACCGCGGCGAATAAAATATAATAATCAATCGTAACCGTATCAGTGTGCCTGGATTAACAAATCGTATCTGTACTGAAACCGTCAATCTAGATTAAATCGTTATTCGAAGTTCATAAAATATTATTTTCAATAGGCGAATTGATAAAACGATATTCCGTTCGGGTTTAATCAATCGGATTTAATCTGTCATTTTAGGTTTAACATTAACGTTTATCTAGGTGTGTCGCTGTAACAACATCTATAACAATAATAATATAATAGTTTATTACTCTCAAATCCATACACTATGTCACTGAACATTGTTAATATTATATATGTACGTGGAAATATATATTATGTATAATTGTAAACAATGTATATAAATATGAGACGAAACGAAATGTAAAATGTATTTTGACACGACGACTATAGTATACGGCGAATAGCGATTAAAACGATTATGTTATATAATAAATACTAATGGAATTTACAATATACCTATATATATATATATATATATATATATATATGTGTGTGTGTGTGTGTGTATGTGTATAGAACGAACAAATTAATTTGATCAATTTGAGCTATTAAGTGTATTTTATAATGATTTCATTTTTAGTTTATAAACACAATAAGTCTTACATAGTTTTGGACGATTAACGGAAAAGACGTGTCCTTTAGACTGCAAAAAAATGATGTAATGGATACACCCACATGCGAACGTCACAATAAATCAACATTAATGAATGACGTGCTAAAATACCAAAATTATTATTAAATAGTCGAGCTGAATAAAGTCACGATCAATTTTGAAACTGTAAATTGTTTGAAAATGCATAGTGGCATGCAAGCCTTTAGCCTTCAAACGAAATAGCTATTAAAGTTATATAGTTTTCATTTACCGCAGTCACGGTAACACAGACTAAATAGGTGCACCTATTGTGGATAGGAAAATAAAACTAGATACTTTAACGATCCGTTTAAAATATTATTTTGCAAAAGCCACAGCTAATAAAATTGCGAAATCAGATTTCATATAATTCTACAATGTTGGTAACGCTATGTTCAAAAATAAAGAGGTTTTATAATGTGGAATACTAAAATATGATAACATTTTTCTTTGATCATTAAGTAAATGTCATGTTCCAAACATTCAAATATATATATATATATATATATATATATTCACCGTACTTAAATTATATGTTTAGACATAATAATTGACAACTTAGAAATGTAAAATAATTTGCATAAATTCATATTAAAATTAAAAAAAATGTCTAAAAAATTATAAGGTACCTAGAGGTAATTATTAAACTGCTTAAAATCATTTTTTTTACTTGGTTATTGGAAAATACTTTCAAATTTATGATTATAAATGTTTGAAACGATGTCCTATACCCACAGAAACCTAATTTGCATATATTGTATCGGAAAATCATCGGTGCAATTATTTATTTGTAATACCGCATTCATTTAAATGCGATATTCGTTATTAAACCAAACGCAAATATAGAAACCTACACTATAATTATAGTATGATGGTTACCAAGACTTTCTGTCGTACAATCGCACGAAAACAACTTAAACGCACATATTTTCAAATTGCAGTTATTTATCATCTACGCGTATAATAATATAATATATCGTATTTATATCGTCTTCGTCGACGGTAATCGAGTACACTTTATGGTGTCGATTTAATCGAAATGATACCCGATCCTTGGAGGGCCGGCCAAGGTGATACGCGCACTTCAGTCGACCAACGCGTTAAGTATGTAGGTAGGTACACGTAATAATATATTTACGACGCATAACACTATATTATTATTATTGCACTTGTCTATCGTCTCGCGCCCTCCGTGTGATATTCGTTTTTCATTTTTTTTTTTTTTTTTTTTTTACGACCTCTTAGTGTATAATATATAGCACTGCGGCAAGTATTATGTATCCATATCGCACGCATATTTTGCTTTCTCGAATTGAAACGTTCAAGGCCAAAGGCCGCGCAAACCCGCAGTGCCGTCCGAGCGTCCTGCAACGGACGGTTGCAGTTTAACCACTCACGGGCCATCGCGCCGCCGGTCGTTTATCGCGGTGTAAGATATCGTTATAATAATAATGCCCGAGCTGCTCCTCTCCGAAGGGTTCGCGTGTGCTTGACCGCGACGAGGGTGGTGTGCGTGTGCCTATCGGATTTTCCGGTAAGCGTAATACGCCCATCCCGCAAACCGTACATACTGCACATTATGGTCGTAGTCGTTGTTGCCGTTGTTGTTGTTGTTGTTGTTGTTGTTTCTGCTGCTGCTGTTTGTTTTATTTCCCATTTCCCCGTCCTGACCTATATATATATATTATATTTTTTCTCGTGTCTGATGACTTTTGGGAAATTAATGTAAAACTACAAACCAAACGCCGACAAAGGTACCGAAAACATAATATTACGTATATACACCCTGATGCAGGGTCGGTTTGACGTCGCACACGATTTCGTATTTGGCGAAAAAATATTCAAAGGTATACATACTATATTTTTATAATAGGCGCATAATAGCAGCCTTTTCTTATTTCCATTTATTCGGTGCGGGATAATGAAGGTACGTCGAATTTTCGTGTGTACGTTAGATTTAAACATGTACACTATTCAAACAGAATAGTAATTGGTTCAGAACGACACGAACATGGTTATTTTTTCATTTCCAAACGGGCCAAACCTCGAAAAAATATTTACGTCCACGAATTTTGTAACGCAAATATGCGTATAGCGACGTCTGATCAACCCATATTACCCCTAATTCTACATTGTTTTTTGTGATTCTCCTTTCGTTGCGAAACGTTTCCCTAAAATGTTTTGGATTTTTGAATTAAAATTATAAGAAAAAATCACCACTAACGTGAATCAAACAAATTTATTATAGTAAGATGCCATAATAATGATATAGTTAAAAATGTTTCTCGTTATTACTTTAATATATTATGAATATTACAATACTCCCTACAACTTGATACTTAATAATATAGGCATAGTATAGGTATTGTATAAGTATAATCTGCAATTTGATGCCTTAAATACGCTGAATCGCCTTGCAGCTAAAATAAGAAAAGCCCGACAAACAACAGTAGTTTGAGCTGCTTTTAAACCGTCGTAATATTGTTCACATGTGAACAATTATAATAATTATAATATTTTTAGAAATTAAAACCAAAAAAGTTTGTATATTTTTCGTACCGGTTACAGTAGGTAATAAATTTCCGAAAATAATAAAGGGAGGGTTTGAACATTTTTACCTTTGTGGATTTAAAATTTACCCCTTCCATAAGAACTACGATATATCCGCACTGAGAAGAGTTAATATCGCACCACGTCTTCACAAAACTCATTATTTTTTTTTCTTTAACATTAAATACACCTTTTGCACTTACGTACTTGAGCGAATCCGTTTTGCTAAAACACTGCAACCAAAACCATTATGTGTGTATGTGTGTGTGCATGTCTTTTAATATATATATATATATAAAATAACTCATTATTTCGTATGACGACAATTATGAATTTCTCAATGTACACTCGGGCACGTGGAATCTTTCCGAGTACGACGACGACCACTATACAATAAAGATATAATGATGTGGGGTGAAAAAAAACAACAGTTCACAATATTTTATACCGCCACAGCTCGCAATATTTACCGTCGGCACGTTTTGGGGGCATGTAATAGAATTAGTCGTTGCGCGTGTTATTATATTTTCGCCAAAAAATGCGGAGGGTGCTTATTGTAACCGCCATACGCTGTTTTCACCGTCGCCTCGTAATAATATGATTGAATTCTCCCTCGTTTTATCTGGCGAGTGCACCCTCCCACTCCGGCCAAAAAAGTCGCCAACTGTTTCTGAACTTGAAAGATCCCGACAAAAGACGTCGTCGAGGGGAGGATTCCTCGCTAGTGCAGACATAGGTAGGTGTTTTGCAGACCCTCCGGATGTCTGGCGTACAGGGCCACCAGGAAAAAAGAAAACCTATAGGGGGAAAGTTCCGAACAATGGATTGCGCGGTAATCGGGTAAAATGGGAAACTTACAGTCTGTGTCAAAAAAAAAAAAAAAAACCATACACATAATATACAAAGAATTTAGGATATATACATATGAACAATCATACACACACACAGCCACGTAAGTATATAATATAGTTATATATGTTGTAAATATTGTGCGCAGCAGTTCGTCGATTTGTAAATACACACTACCCGCCGGAAAATCCCATAACGAGCCTGTTCCACCACCCTTGGCACTAAGAATTTTAATAAACACTGAACGACGACAACCCTCGGCGCTTGTGTAGGGTACGGCTCGTGACGGCGCATTGGCTTGAGGGTTTCGACCTTCGCCGTGCATACCGAAGTAAGGGGATACGTTGAGCGTCTGGGGAAATCGTTAAAAAAGAATGTAAACACATTAAGTTCTTCTGCGGGTCCGTGGGGGGAGGGGGGTTGTAGAGGCAGCGGGTACCGAGCGCGATGATATCCCACTCAAGAGTTTCACCTCGAGTGGTTGAGACTTGAGAGTGGTAATCGAAGCTTTTCCGCCCTTCGTATTATACAGCGTAAGATGATATTCAAAAAATTGTTTCCTTGTTATGTGTGTGCGTGTTGTACGTTTCGCGCCGAATGGTTTCGAACGCGTCATAAACAAACAATCTATTTTGCGTATGTAAATGCAAATTTTCATATCATTACTCGAAAATTGATAAAAGCCGGCACTCCTGACTTATATGATATATCAATCATGCTTATCGACATGCATTATTATTTATTACATTTCATATAGTATGTAACGTGTGGCTTTGTTATGATACGAGTAATAAGCTGCTTGGTTTATTTTAAAAACGTATTCTACACAATAGTATAAAAATGTTCATACATCGTAAATCCGGTCAAAATATATAGAAAAAAATATACTTTATTTATTTATTTATTGTATTTAAAATATATCTATTACACATATATTACATATATAAAAAGTTTATATTTTTTGCTTTAGTACTCAATAAAAATTAATGATTCTCTACAAATTTATTATCTTATATTCCATATATTTTTACTGATGCGAACAATCAAATGTAACAAAATCAATTAGATACAGTTGGTGATAAATTTATAAAAGACTGATTTTAAAACATGAGTTAGATAAAAGTTAATGATAGGTACATGAGGTGATTTGTATTTCACAAACTTATTTTATCATTCCAAACCTTTTCTATTTGTTAAGAACTGTTTGCAAAATATATGGTTAGAATCATATTATAATAATTAATAATAATATTTAATATGTTTCAAATAACTGAATGTTAATAAATAAAAAAATAATAAATAAATGACACAATATAATTTTTTTATAATGTCTATTATATAATATCTTTTAAGTATAAAGTCAACAGAATATCACAAAATAAATGCTTAAAGTAAAAAAAAAAAATGTTGACATTATTAACAGGACAGAAACACATTACTTTATCAAATTATGTATATTGTATTAAAAATTAAGAATATTAGAAAATAAATAGAGGTATATTAAATTATAGCCTATCGTAATATCTATGAAGAGAAAAAATACAAAAATCTAATTAAAAAAATGCTTTTACCGAATTTCATAGCCTGCGTTAATAGCCACGATGCACATTATCATCATAGTTTCATAGTTATGCTGAAATTAGTTATATGTATTGAAGTTACAAAATCGAGTTAAATATTTTGTAACTTCTAACTTGTAATAAGTCGCATAATTTTAAAGTTTAACTGGCTACAAATTGTATTGTAACTTAGGTAAAAATTAATATAATTTATGATTCATCAGTTCATGTATGTATATTAAAATGTTGTAACCCATATTTTCATTATTGATTTTCAATTACACTTATTTAAAATTCTAGTTTGAAGTCATAACTGGTTATATAAACCTAAATATTGCAAATTTTTCTCGTGAGCACTTGTACTATCTAATATTTATTAAAAAAAAACATAAATCTTCATACATTAAGTAACTTAATTTAATTGTATTATTTAATTTAATTTTAAAGACACTAAGTTACTGTAAATATAACTTGTAACCAGTTACAACTAAAAGCGAGCAACATGCCCATTAGCGGTTGTCATGTGTAGGTAGGTGGTACTTATTGAACTGTCAGTTTTTCGAGTGATAATATTATCATATTAGAATCTGAAAATAAAATTTTGATTCACGTTATTACTTCTCGAAACACGTGTTGTGCAAGACATTATATTATGTGTTTGATTCGATGCGACAACAGCAAAAAAATCGATCAAATAATGTGTCAATATAATGCATTTACACAATAAGTACAGCTTCGTGTACGCGCTCTTATATTGATGTCGGTTCAAATGTTCTGTCACGAACCCTTTTTAACCCGATTCTCAATAACTCGAATGTGTGTGTCCGTCCGTCCGCCCCTTTTGGACCTGAACCCAAAAACTAGACAATACGTTGAGTAAAAATAAATCGGGTCGCCTGGGGTACGGGTCCTCCAGATCGTACTGTGTAGACTACACGCCTTTGACCAATATTACCAATTTGGATGTCACGGCAAAATTTTAACATCAATGTACTTTGTATTTTCTTTTGAATCCAAGTCGAGTACAATAATTTAACGACACGTGTTTGGTCGCGTTCTTCCGTTTCCGTCAATGCACCGTAATAATATAACATTGTATAATATACATATATGATGATTCACCAAGCATGCTTACCACCATTTTTTTCATTTAATAATGAATTTATTCAAATTCTGATTTTCGGAATTTTTAAATATACTTTAAGACCATGTTTTCAGATTCTTGAGAACTTTTGTACTACTTAAGGAGTGTTCTGTGGCGATACAATATTCTACAATATAAAATACAAATATGTAATAAACATCACTGCACTGCTTATAGATCTTAAATTTTCCAAACCTATTCTTATGTACCTATTATCTTAAGTACACAAAGTTAAATAACTCAAAAAATATTCGTTCGAATTTTGATTTTGATGCGTCAAAATTTTCAGAAAAAAATTTCACTTAATAAATTACTGTTGAAAGGTGGAAGGATGGATTCTCCTTCTTACAAAAGATTGTATCTCTATAGAGCACTCCTTAAATACCTAGTTCAAAAATCTTAAGAATTTTAAAATATAATATTAAAGTATATTTAAACATTCCAAAAATCACAATTTGAAAAAATTAATTATTAAATGAAAAAATGGTTGCGAGCATACTTGGTGAATCATACAATATGTAGTACATAATATAATATTATTGGACTGGGTCCGAACAACGAATCCATAATAATAATTATATCTTGTTTTACTGTCTATTCTATACGCCGACGCTACGAAACGTTCTTTTCCTGTCGAGTAAATCAATATAATAGTGCTTGTACGCTGACTTTATTTTTATTTTTTATTTTCAATTGTCTGCTTGATAATAATAGTATAATACAATAATTTTCGAACAAACTGCAGGGTTTTACTAAATATTGTATTCGATTTGTCTCTGAATGTTTACGATAGGTACAGACTTTTATTACATTATTTCTAGTAGGTTTATTTCACATATCATGAATCTCGTTTATTTTTTATCTTAAATTTTATTCAGCTCTGATTCGTGTGATATTGATGATTTTTATTTCTATATTGCTTGTTCGCTTGCACCGAAAACTAAATAAAAATTATTTAAAAAGAAGCTAAATTCAAATTTTGTCAAAATATGTTTTTCCACATCGATAACATTGACCGAGCAATCTCTGAGAACCAGACATCGTCACGAGATAAGTTTCACCATAAGCATAGATGTAAAGTTTCACGTTTTCACAAGCCTATTGGCTATTAAAACTTTTCATAAAAAATTTGAAACTTCATTTGGCATCTTTACTCGTAGGTACTTACACCTTTAATTTGTTTTGTATATGGTTTAATGGGTTTTTTTTTATACACCTAAACATATTATCAATATCATAAAATTATTCAAAAGTAACTTATATGATGCGAGCATATACTGTTGTCTATATATAAATTGTATTTAAAAGACAATCATTAAAAAATAATAACTATGTTGAAATTTAATCCTTTATTTACTTAGGTGATATCAGAATCAGTCTACGAATACTGATCAATTTACACATTCCTTGAAATTTAATTTTTAATATTGAAAAGTGTCAATACTTTTCATTTCAATAGCCTTGAAACTTTTAAAATGTCATGAAAAGTTTTAATTGAAAACTTTTGAATCTTTTCAACCTTACATCTAAGACAACAATATAATATTAAGTCATCTCGATTATTATTTTACTTATACATAGAACATAATGTTTGAAATCGTGAGCGGAATTCAAAATGGCTGTAGAGACGAGGATACAGCAATACGTCATTTAATAGAGAAAAAATATATATAAAATAAAAACGGAATGTTTGTGACGTTTGAATGGTTAAAAGTGAAAACCGTCCCTATTTCTTTTTCGGTACGCCATCGCAGACAAACAACGTTGATCTACGGGTTATTGAATGGCCGTAGACCTGTGTAACATTAATTTATCATTTGACCAGCTACACGTAAATACGATGTCCAGTAGTATGGTTTTGAAATTAAATCTCTTAATATTGCATAAGTACACAACACACGTTATTAGTCATTATAATATGCGAATACAAGAATAATAATATATATAAGTGATATATTATTAAGTCTTAAAGAATTTCGCATCGGCTGTAATAAGAGATGAGTTGCACGATACGATACACGATATAGGTACGCGTATATTAAAAAGTGATTTACAAATACTTTCGTATCGTTGGTGAAATCGTTCCAAAAAAATTACATATTATCGCATATTTTATTATACATTAGTTTTACTTTGTTCGTAAAATATATTAACAATATTATACCAACAACAAATATCAGCTGTGACGCTTTTAACCCGCCTGCAGTTTTCAGTAGCCAAAAACAACAATGAAATAATATTAATAATAATTAATGGTAATAATAATAACAATAATAATAATAGCAAAGGTTGTAATTCGTTGCCAGGCGGTTATTCATAATAATCAGAGCTCGGAACTTCATGCATTTAAATATTTCTTAGGAAGCTGCGTATTCAAAATCTGATTCGATATAAATTCGTTTCATGATACGTACAATTAAAATACAAAAATTTATGTTGAATATTTCTGCATATTTTACTAAATTTATATGATTTTGTATATTTAAAGATTTTAAGCATAATAATGTATAATACTATGTTTATTGATTAACAAAAACAAATTTTCAATAATTAAAAATTGTAATATAAATAATTTGAAAATAGTGAGTCGCCGCACATCTAGTCGCCTTGTCTATATTTTGAATTATACACAGAGTATTTAATTGTAAATTTGTTTTCATCGGTTGGGTCTTATTTAAAATATTTTCAATAATAAAAGATTTATTTTTATCAAGAGCTGTCATTGTATCTATTGGCGTCGTACGCAGCGGATATCGCTTTTACTAAGAAATAAGAATTGGTTGTAACTGATAATAATCATTGTAACTAAAATCTGAAAACCTCATTAAAAACGAAAGATGAAATAGAAAATGATACACAACATTTCGTTACCTCAGTTCAAACCGTTGTTTTTAACTCATCACATACACCAAATCGAAATAACTCCGATAAAAGAAATTCTTACGAACTGCCTTCTTATATAAAAACACTAATTGCTGATAAACACGTAATACATTCTAATTAGCAAAGATCAAAATTTCCATATGATAAACGAACACTAAATCATATTTCTAGTACAATTAAAAAACTAATGTAAAATCATAAATCTAACTTTTTAAAATCCAAATATCAAGCTCTAAATATACATAGGCTCTTACCTACTTATATAACTCAATGCTAAAATTATCTTATTTCCCGATAATCTGAAAATGTTCAATAGTAATTCTTGTACATAAGCCAAACAAACCAAAAAAATGAGGCTTTTTTATATACAGAATCAGGTCAATTACCTAAGCCCTAAACATCATTCCCGAACCGCAATTTGGCTTTAGATCCAAACACTCTACCACCCAATAAGTCCATAGAATTATAGATAAAATATCTTCCTCGTTTAAGAAAAAAAAATATTGACTTAGCATTTTTCTTAACGTTTCTCAAGCATTTGATAGAGTATGGCATCAAAGACTACTTTTTAAATTAAAAAAATTCTACCAGTGCCACTTTATTTTCTAATTAAATCCTACCTTTTAAATCGCACATTTGTCGCCAGGTAAGGTATAACGCGTTTCCTCTCCATTTTAAAATTTAAGCAAGAGTTCCCCGAAGAAGCGATCTGTCTCCAGACCTTTACAACATATTATTTATCTCGGCCATACCAAATGCCAATAATTTTTTAATCACCACATATGCAAATGACACTGTAATACTAAGTGAACATAGTGATAACACTGTTATTGCATGATTTAACCTAAAATAGAAAAATGTGCATCCAATCGGAAAATAAAAATTAACGTCAAAAAGTTTTTCTATGTTTCTTTCATCTTAAGAAAAATAATCTCACCTATCCTTCATTTTGTGGAGCAGAAATTCCAGTCGAATCCAAAATTAAATATTTAGGCCTGTTCTTAGACAAACGTCTCATCTGGAGCCCACATTTAAAATTAACAAGAAAAAAACTTAACAGTAGACTCCGTCTTATCCTTAAATTAAATATTTCCCTTAAATACAAAATAACAATTTACAAATCAATGTTGAAGTCTTAAGGCACGTATGTGTGGAAAACAAACATGGAGTTGTGCCAAACCATCATAAGCGACAATAATTCAGACATTTCAATCCATTACCTTTCGTTTACTAATTTCTGCCACTTTGTACGTCTACAACAACTCACTCCACAATGACCTCAATACTGAAACCATCAATACAGTTGCATTTAACAATGACAAAAAATTCTACATCACACTAGAAACTCATACTAATCCCATTCAAGGTGGGGCAAACAATCCAGAATATTTCCCCCGTCGATTAAAAAGGCGCTGGTTCAGGAATTTATTAAATTCCTAACTATAATACCGCATCTTAAGGGTTTTGTCACTGGACAGCCCTGCTCCTTGTATTAATATCATCGTGTAAATTTTTTCTCCATATCATATATCAATATATCATATTTGCTTATTGCACAGTGATACAGATTGTAAATTTTCTATTATAAAACTTATAATCCTAATTACCAGCTAGTTTTTACCTTATACTTTCAAAATTAAATCGCTCGTTTAATACAATTAGACAAAATACAAAATATTTAAAAATGTTTTTGAATAATTATGCTTTTTCTAAGCTTATTTCCATACATAAATACAAATTTTATAAAAATAATGATTGCATATTATATTGCATATTTGAGATTTTTTAGTGCATACGTATGCGCATATTTCATTATTTTTTTAGTGCACAAAGTTCCGAGCCTTGTATTAATAATAGTATAATAATACATTATTATGTACGCAAACGCGTGGCGGACGGTATTTTGTCGGACATGTCGTCGTCTGGGCTGCGGGAGACGTTTAATTTTGTCGTGCTCGAAACGGAAGTGTCGGCTTTACATGCGCGGCTTCTGACGCGAGTTGTTCTTAACTATCCCGAAGTTATGTGCTTTGATCCCTTTGCTCTCCGCACAATTTTCACTCGGATTAACAATAATAATATACAAGCCCCCGGTTCGCCGCCGGAACTTCGTTTAAACTATTTCTTTGATCGTGCAGCAATTCGCTCGGTTGATATTTTTCGGGCGGGTAAAGCCAGCAGTCGACGGGAGTGGAAAAAATAAATAAATACACACAGACACACACATATATATGTATATATATATATATGTGTATGTGTGTGTGTGTGTGTGTGTGTGTGTGTGACTCCGCTGAGACTTACGCATTTATACTACCGCGCGCATTTCGCCGACCGACACCGAAACTCGCCAGCGTGACTTAATTTGGCCGACGACTAAATGATACGCATTTACGGTTGCGGCGCACACGATATAAATTCTACACTTGATAATAATTATCGTTGAAAGTCTGCATTATGCATTCGTGCGTCCGAGTATGTTATTGTAGTGTCCTTGGAATATTATCGTTCCAGTGGTGGTGTATATATAGGGGGAGGCCCCCTGGGGTAGGGCCCATAGTGAAATTTCAGGTTCAATTAAAAACATTGAATGAATATTACTTAACGTATATACGAGTATACTATATTACATAACCATATACTCCGTGGTCCGTATATACTTTTTATGTCATACTCACAATTTTTCGTTTTTTTTATAGTCTATATAAAATATGAAATTGGAATTTAAATTGTATACTTGCTATAAATAATAATTATCAAAGTTTAAGAGTTAATAGTTTATACACTTTGATAGTGCGTTCTATTTCTTAAAAATGGATTTACAATTTCCATTCATTTTATTAGTTACACTGTCTACAAGAGTTATTCAACACTTTAGGGTTGATTGAAATTGTTTTTGAGGAATCGACAATGAAATATTATATTATCTATTTTTGCTTTGATAACGATTTTCGAAGACATTAAATATAGATGATATTGTCAATATTTTTTGTTTTTAAATATATAAAAATGTATTTTACATAATATTTATGGCAGGATCTCTATTTGTATTGCTTATATCATAAGTGTAAATACCCTGTAAAGCTGCACCTTAACTATTATGAATGTAAATAATTGTAAATAATTTGGTATAAATACCCAAATTATTTCTTACTTCAAAAATTAATAATAATGATAAAATATTAACATTTTTAAGGATCTCGTGTCAATTAATGTTATTTCAATTTTTAAACACAATTTTTGCGTAGGTAACTTTATTATTTAATAAAAAACATTTAAATAAATTAAATAAAAATAAGGACAGAAAAATATACTGAGATCGGATATCCAATTGACACTCGTCTCACTTTGACTTCTTTGGTACAGGATGGAGTACCACCAAAATACACATTGAGATATAAATTTTAAAGCAATAATAAATCATAACAAACGACTTTGTGCTTGCTAACAATTTTTCAAAACTTTTCGACGATTGTCTCTAATTTTTTTCTCACTCATTGACAAACTATTGGAAAAATCAATGAATATATATTATATCTGGATTTGGTTTCCATATTTTCAATATACAACTGTACTGTATTATACGAAACTCTTATTCAGTAGATATTATTGTTATGACAAACCTTGTTTTAAATTATTAAAAGTATATGTTGTTTAAATCTAAATAATAATTATTATATAATATATACTAGGTATTTGTCTAGGTTAGGTTAGATCATATTTTGTTTTGTGATATTTTATAAATTAAAAAAATCACTGTATGATTATTAACCAACACTAATAACAATTAAATGAGTTTAACCTAATCTAATTTTACCTATTTTTATTCCACGAAAACTCCCTCATAGATTATGCATATTATCATATGCATGGTATTTGGTGCGTAATTAAAAATTGATTGGGTGGTTTAATAATTATTCCGATCGTTTATATTTAACTGAAAACATAATAATATATTGCTATTTTTTTTTATACATTTTATAGAGTTGTGCTCATTGAGCTGATTTAACATTATATATTATGATTATGAGCCCAGGGTTTATTATTTTGTCATGATTTAAGTACATCGTACACCAATAAGACATTCAAACATCTTAGCGAGACCATCACAGTGTACCCATTAAAATCTACTGTCGTTAGTATACGTAATACCAAGTCCATGTGCAAAGCCAGTTATTATTATGTTCAATAGACTTATGAACGCTTTCTTATTTAACTCAATAAATATGTGCATTATAAAAGATCACCCACATTGAAATCTCTACGAATAAACGCGGAAATTAATCATTTTAATTATTATTTTATCAACAATTATTATTAATTATTTTAATTGCAAAATGTTATGACGATTCGTTGAAACCACTTCGTTTATTATTTGTTTGTATTGTGTGATGAATTTAAAGTAATTCATTCATTAAATGTGACATTGATTTCTTTGCTTTTTTTTTCTTTCAAAAACCTAATAATTTTTTGATTTAAAGTATTAGATGTTTTAGATTCTGAGCTAAGCAATGAATATATTGATTTCATAATGATGTGTGTGTGTGTGTTTTTTTTTATAATTTTTTCTGGCTAAAAAAATGTTTTCTGGAAAAACAAATTATTTTTTTACGAGTGTTTAGAGTTTAAATTTTTATGACATTGGATATTCAACTACAAAAATTACGATTTCTCATGGAAGGATTTTTTCATTTTATTGTAATTCAAAAACATGACTGAAGGTAGTTGAAATTTAACCAAATGTTTATTTTATCATTTGACATACATGATAAATTCAAAATATTTTTACTTGTTTTTAGCTTTTTATAGATATTAAATATTTTAATTTTTCTATAGTTTTGATTTTTTATAAACGTCGATAGATTTTTTTCCTTTAAATTAAAAAGCATTACAATTTAATACAAGATTCCTCATAAATTGTTAAATAGCAGTTTAAGAAATATAAAGTTACAAGAACTTGATTTTTTTTATAATCGCTTAAAGTTCAAATTTTAACAAAATTTATCAGTTTCTCAAAAATGTGCTTATTATTTTGTAGTTAAAAATATATAAAATATTTAATTTTTATAGTTAAAAAATAGAAAATTTAACACAAGGTTTTTATAAGTATCTTAGAATAAACAAAAAAACCTCAAAAATGTATACACTCAGTTTTTTCTTATAGATATTTTATGTTCAAATTTAGACGAAATTAGATATTAAAACGAAGAATATTGTTGTTATTAAAAACATTATTTGTGGATACTTGAAATATTTAAAGTGTATTATTATACTGTATACAATATACACACAATGAGGTTTTTAAGTGTATTTATTTCGACAAAAACTAATTAAACATACTTTATTATTAATGTTTTATTGTAAAATAAATTACTTTAATAGCAATAATATTATAAAATATACTTGGGTAGTAATATAGGCTGATAAACTGTCTTCGCTCAGAACCGTTTTTTATATACACCAGTTTTATATCATTGATTCAAATTTAACATGTCCATTTCAGTGGTCATTATAGACACCTAAAGTACAGTAGAGCGGTACCCGTAAGTTTCCCACTTTTTTTATTTTTATATAACCATAGTGATATGAAATATTTAATATATTCGTATTCCAGAATCAAAAATACAAAAAATGATGTTAAATATTAATAAAATAATATATTTTTTATTATTGAATAAATGTATACAAATATTATGTACTTAAATAAATGTTATTTATATAAATTTAAAATTAAAGAATAACTTATGTTTAATAAGCATAGACGAATAAAAAGTTAATTCATTAAAATTTCAGATATAATAATTGTATATAATTTAAACAATTATCTTACCATTATACACGTTGATCGTCGTAGGGAGAATGTAAACATATTTACGATTAAACTTCTCATGAAATGCATTAACGTATTATCGGTGAACACTTTTTATTATGCGATTTAAAATACGCGTAAACGATTTGAAAGAGTATAGAATGTATAGAACACAGCTGACGCGAACCCACCGAATGTAAAGCAATTTATAAACGTTTTGCTAATCTCTTCATACGTATGTCCGACAATATACATCTGTCAGTCGCGTACACATTACAGAAATCGTTTAATAGTATTTATATTCAGAGCCCTTTAGATAATTTTTAAGTTTTAAAAAAATTATGAAGGTTGAATGTGTCTTCTGGGTAGTGGCGCGCATCGGATTATATAGTAATGTAATAAAGCATAATATAATATTATCCACAGTAGGTAATAAATGTACCTAAAATGTCTGCACTGTAAACTGTATATTGAAATCATGATAATATTGTAGAAAAATGTATTATCCAAAACTTGTAAAATATAAGTATATATATATATATATATATATATATATATATATTGAAAATATAAAATCTGTATTGTGATAGTCACAACCTGGAATATGAATTGTTCACATTTATTGATTATATTATTCAAAAATAGGTAGGTATCTACAACTTATTAATTTCAGAATATCTTTAAGTGCACAAAAACCTTAAAATTGACAATAATTTATAATTCATTAAATCTGTTTAAATATACATAATAATTAAGTATCTGCCGTATAAGCCAACAACAATTATTTTATTTTTGTATCACAAATGAGATAAAAAAAAATCAAAATAATGTTATAGGTGTGCATAATAGTACTGAATCAAAGTTTAAAAATTAAAAACTATATTCTAACTGCACTATAAAGTGCTTATTCGGTGGTTTTTATATTTCTTTCAATAAATGCTCAAGAATTAAATGAATTTTAAACTAGAAATTTAAAGGATTCGCGGTAAGTACCTACTTCCATGATATTTTTGAGTTTAAGATATTCTTTAGATATTATATTTTTTATTTATGTGTTTCTTGCTGTCAAATATATTTATTTTTTCATTCACTTGACATAAAAAACCAACTTTTTTCGTGTAAGCTACTCTTTTTTAAAGGAAAAAATAATAATAATAAAATTGAGTTTAGACAAATTTAGGTTATTCGTCTCAATAAACGGGTAAAGCATGCAATAAACACAAAACCCACATAAAAATATCATATACTTATATAAAAATCTTTCAATAAAACTCAGTATTGTTTCCAAATCGATTTTTATTATTTGTGAAGACTTTCGTCTAAAAACGAACAAAGATAAACGATATAATCCAAATTCTTAGCAACAATGTTTTATGAATATAATATTTACAAGAAATTGAAAAAAAAATTATAATAATAATACTTCGACAAACACTCAATTGGTAGTTTTGCGCTTGAATAGTTATCTGCATTAAATTATTTTTCTTGAAATAAAAGTTTTAGGTTTAGTATAATATGCACTGTTTCTTTTTTTTAAATCGTGTACCTACGACGATTGTGAAACGTATTTGTCTTACATGGTACCCATAACATGTGTATGTTTATTCAAAATTATGTTATAAAAACATTTAAAACGGTTTGTGAGTGATAATGCAAAAAAGTTATGCCGCGCTGGTTACTATTTATGGAACTCTATTAGGTGTATGTAGGTCTAATTACAGTTATACGCAACGTCAATATTATTTTATTATTACGTTCTGCAGTATATGATTCCATGTAATATTATTATTATTTTTAATCTAAAAAAACACTCGTACACGTCATGACATAAAAATAAATAAACAAGCACCTGTTTCATGAGAAAGTTTCTCGAACTCTTTCACGAACTGTAGGTTTGTCAATTAGTGATGACAGTTTACTTACTCGCAGTTTATTACCACATAGTTAACACGACCGTTGATCTCGTGGAACGAGAAATCATGATCAAAATAATTTCCTAAACAGGGTTCGGTTTTTTTTTCTCGAGATAAGAGCCCGATGTAGTTAGTAATAATATTGTATGTGATCGCTGGAAATATAAAGTATCATGAACGATCGGTAGTTAAAACGCATAATAATATTAAAAAATCACAACCGATTTGTACAGTTTACAATTATTGTGACGTGCGAGAACGTGCAAGTTTTATACGGCTTTTTCCCCGAGATGACGACCACTACAAATCGTCAAATCAAACGAATAACGTACGCAGTCATAATCTCAATTTTAATGTAATGTGATGTCATATAACTTTGAGAAAATAATATTATAATATTGTATACTATTATTATTATCTTTGAGATTTGGACGCGCTATAGATCGTATACACTTACGGGGACCGTGTACGGTGTAATATTGTTAGAGTGCTTTTGCGAGAATGATTTAAAAACAAAACAAAACAAAAAAAAAAAATACACTGATGCAAAAAAAAAAAAGAACACGAGATCGACTTGAGCCCGAGTCGTCGGACGAAGTGCGGCCATGGTAAATCTCATAATCGCACGCCCCCGCGTAAAAGCAGTGTCAAAACGTTGAACGGGCAAAAGTGTCTACCATCACGTGGGATTTCTAGCAACGCGTCGCATTATATGTTTCGTTTCGTCTCTCCCGAAGTCACCGTTGACGAGAAAAACATGGGAAAAATAAGGAAAATAAATTCGAGGTCGACGAATTGGTGGGGTTTCGTTTTTCGGCCATTTTGTCGTGTACCCACATAACACGCAATTGTTTGCACTAATGTCTGCACCAAAGTCTTATTTTAAATTTGGACAAAATATTAAATTAAATAAATTTTTATTAATTATTGTTTTAATTTTAAATTAATTACATTTAAACATTATTTAAATTTCTACCAGAAACCTCTGCTAAAAGTGATGATCGGAGTATTTTTTCTACTAGAAAAAGTATACTCACATACAGAAATATTGTAAAATCAATACGTTCATCGCTCCTCTCAGAATCTAAAATTACAGACAAAATTAAGTAGTACTTAAAGCTATATTATTAAGAATAGCAGAATTATATGTTTCTATTTTTCTATATCGACAATCCCCGTCACCCTATTGGCTATCCTATAGCTGTAGCATAGATAGTGGTGCATACCGGTACAGAGAAGAGAAACGAGTCTTACGAATTGGTTTCTGTTTGAAAGTCCAAACCAAACGAAATTAATAACGGCTCACCGCTACCCGATGTTTTAATTGTTTGATACATATACTAATAATAAGGTACGTCGAACAAAATCGAAATTGTAACTTCGATGCAGAACAACAAATGACCCGTATGCGTATTTACACAGTACCGGAATAGGTAAATTAATTAGGAACAAATAGAAAAAACACTCCCCGTTTTCGATTTTCCAATTACCGAGACAGACGAGACGTGTATGAGGAGAAAACGACGTCAAGAAGAAACGTGTATGATGCACCAGTTTTTCACTGCACCATTTGCACCAATGACTGCAACTGCGCGACGAACTTTCTCCAGGAAGTTATATATTCTACCAAAGAGGAATTAAAGTTATACTTATTTCTTTTTATACTCCTTAGTCCCGACTCCATCGTCTCCGCACAGACTGTGTACGCTACACACCGACATACCTAAATAATTCAAAAAACTTGCAAGGCACCCGTTTACCGAAGTTCCATACATATCATAGATTGAAATTTTTGCGAAGGTACCTCCTACTCTTCGTTTTTACCTCCAGACCGATGCACTAGAGCAAACTGGAGCTTTTCGGCGCTGTTAAACCTTTCAAAATTTACCCAATGGTGGTTGTTACTGGATGGATCCATGATCTTATATTTAGAATCTATATAATATTGTTCATGTCTAACGTTCGATTCAGTGGCATTCTGTTGTATTTGGTATTAGATTGTATCAGTGGTAACAAAAGTTTAATAAATTAATATTTGGGGCTTTCGTAAAATTGTATAAATTATTTTGTAACCGGTGTAACAATTATTCATGCTTCCTACAGTCGTAAAATTATACATTTAAGGTAGATTAATATTGTTGGTATAACAAACATGTTTTTTTTCACTCTTGTCTCATAAACGACATGTCTCTATACAGCCTTCAAGCGCGTCCAAAATTATTATGATCTCCTAAGTTTCCCTATTACATTATCTAGACATTTATAGTGCACGTTTATTTATTTTTGTCTGTCCTCATTTCACAAAATAACATAAATAACAAAAAACGCTGTAATATCTTAACACGGTTTTATTAAATTACGCATACAGTCAAGTCCGACACGTTTGCTGTCTGAGACCTAAAGCTAAGTGTATTTGGCGTAGTTAGGTACCTAAATCATACATTATATTGTACACAATACGTGACCGCAAACAAACATATTAAATTATTAATCCTTGCGAAGTAGATACATTTTTGCCGGTATGCCCTACACAAAAGTACCTAAGCGTTATTTGTGACCGAATATTGGTCCTCTTAACACATCTATAGACGCTTAGCCGCACCTATATATACACGGGCAGGTACGCAAGTACATTTCACGTAATATTATACGACAGTGGTCAATGGTCATAATATTGTATACACGCGTACCTACGTATGTTATATAATTGGTTGGAAATCGCGTGAGACGCGACGCCAGAGCACTATGCGATAAGTAATAATAATACAATAAATTATTATTATTATTAGTATGTCTTTTATTTTTTTTGTTTTTGTACTCGTGAGTTTATCTCATTAGCGCACGCAAAGTCTGTCACGTGGTGCGTATATTACCGTAGGGTGCGCCGACAGTAGATTAGGTATATATATATATATTGGTACGCGTGGCGTGAATTATTATTATTGTCGGATCTCGAAAGAGTCCAGGCGCACTACGATTATGTATATAATATAGGTAAATATATAAATAAAATATATTATATATACAGGTAAATAAGGATCGCTCCGACGTGAGTTTTCCAATTCTTTTCCCTCTCGCTACGTCATCCACCACCGCCACCGACAATATAATTGTATTTTTAACTGACAGACTGAAAGTCGTTTACATATATTATATCACCGTACAATAATATTATAATATAAATGCGCAAGTGCGCCACCCCGCTGTGTCAGGGTACGTTTTCGAAAAGAATGGCGATTGGATTATTAATATATTTTTCAAGACGTTTAGGTCGGTACCCATCGTGTATCAGTTAGGTATGTTTATTGGTTTACGGTTTTGACCGGGAGGCATAATAATATACATATATATATAATATGTCCCGGGAAAATAAATATTCTTTTACGCGGCGAACCCTCTCAAAACGATTATTTTCCTATTTAGTAAAAAAAAATTAAACTCTTCACCCTTTTACATCGCATATTACGTATTGTCTGAATATTTCGTTTTCGGCGGTTAGCGCGCGTACATCGTGCGATTTATTAGTTTAAAAAATCCAAACATTTTATCGCTGTAGATATATTATTATGAGTTGCCGAAAACTAAATAATATCAACCCGAAAGGTAATTTCATTTTCAAATAAAATCCCATTAACTTGTATATGCAATAACGGTTTCAAATACCTACCTATATAGATACCAGCAATAAAAACGAATCTAATTTCGATCTTAATTTCGTTCCGCGAACGATTTTAATTTAAATTCGGTACGATTCGATATGTTTTTTTTAACTATTATTTCAGGCTTGCTATATTGTTGTACATAATATTAAATACCTACATAAATGCGCGCACAAACGAGTTGTGTTAAATGTGCAAATTAGAGTCTGGATCGAATTCAACGTACTCCACATTCAATGGATGTAACCGATCGCAGCTGATACATATTATATATTATTATGATATATAAACCAACCATTTTCAATCAAAGTGACCTTTTCTATATATCACCAAACCAAACCGTGTATGTCTCTATTTCGCGAATAAACAAATTAATTTTCCTCCATAACACATCACGATAACAATACAATAAACGAAGGTCGTATTATTTTTATTTTAATAGGCATTGGTATTTTAAGCCTGTATACGTATGAAAATGTTATATATTTATAAATCTTGACACACACGTAAAAAAAAATATCGTATTAATATTGGTAGCTTAGTGAATGGGTATAAATCAAAATACAAGATAAAATAGCGACGTAAAAATCCAGAAATAGAGTTTTGGAGTCAGTTGAAAGCTACTGCAGGCTTAACAACATATGACAGCAAAAACAGTGACAATCAGTTGGTATTTAACGACGACAATTACGAATAGGTTCTATATACGATGTACAACTCGTGTAGTTCTATTCTACGTGCTTATTAACGTATATTTTATGAATGATATTTAGTACGCCTCCCGTCGCACCGATCCGCAACGACGGCAACCATGACGTCCATTTTATTATAAATATTCTATAAGCCGCAATATAATAACATCCATAACGATAGTGATAATAATATTATCGTGACACGCCGTCGTATACGTATACATTATTGTAGAAATGGATATTGTACGAGTCCGTGTTTGACGTGCAATTAAAAAGCATCCATCAATGTGCGGGCGTGTGTGAGGTCAAGTCTCGGCGCGTAAACACAAAAGGGATGATGCACCGCACTCGGATACACCGATAATACGACGACTCTTGTCAGTCGCGACTTTGACGCGCCGCGGGAACCCCTCGGCTCGGCTCGACGCCGTCGTGGCCGTCGGAGAAGGGCTGTCAAATTTTTTTTTTTTTTGACATAATGTGATCGGAGCCCCGCGTGAGACTGCGCGAGTCCCGGCGCGAGAGGGTGCGACACACACGACCGTGGAATGAATTCTCTCCTCGCACGATATACGACAACCCAATATCGCCATCGTCGCGGCGGTGCGTATTACATACAAATACCTAATACTATATGTTGTACCGGTCTCGCGCGGTATTATTAATATTATTATTATTACTATTATACAACAGCAGTGTGTAATGACGATAAAAACTCGTGTGGCGTATTACATTATTATTACTACCTATATATATATATATAATGGAAGACGGCCCACCCGGCAGCAGATGTGCGCGCGGCACCGACAATGACTCGTTCGTCCTTACCGTCCGCCGCAGCCACCGTCTGCACACGAAAATATTCTTTATTATAATATTATTGTTGTTATTGTTAATGCTATTCTGTGGCTAGTTTTTCGACGGTGTCGTCGCAGACTGTCCGTACCGCAATAATAACGCCCACTCAGCCTCCGACGCGCAGCCGGTAGATGGCGAAAACGTCGAGTACGCACGATAATTCAACATAGTACACTATGATAGCTATAGGGTTATTATAAAATCATAATAAATCATGCCATATTTTTAATAACGTTTCCCTGAAACGCGATAGAGAGAATGATATCGCGATAATCGACCGATTTGACGTGAATAATATCACTGTCGCAACGATTATTGTAAAATATAATATAATTATCACAATAATGTGGCGCTGACGCGGCAACAACATCATATATTATCATACCCTATACGCTTAGTCTTGTACAGAATAATATATAGGTAATAGGTAAATAGGTAGTATATATAGTAGATACCTACCTACTACTAATTTTACGCTTATTAAATTTACACCGCGGAACGAGAATCGTAAAACACATAGGTAATATAAACGTATAATATATTTTCATTTATTGTCGATATTCCTAATATAATAAGCAACTGTATATTATTATTATTTATTAAAAATGTTTTTCCGCAATGCGTGTTAAGGTGTGTACGATCTTATATTATTATTATTATTGAGTCATCAAACAACACTATCAATTACAATGTATTAACATATTATAATATTCACGCTATTTAATAGTTGTTATTATAAGTAGATACCTACCTATTAATATATTATTAAAACCAATATTTATTGGACACGGTTTTATGAATCAAACGCACATTTTTTTTCAACGTTACATATCAATATTCAGTGAGCCGTTACGGTTAGCAAATAAAAGTCGTCGTATTTATCACACGATAGGTATAATGGCCAATGGGTTGGTTTTTTTTTTTGCATAAGTTTAATCAAGTCATAAATGTCGCAGTTCTACCATAATTTAATAACGGTCGACAATAATAAATAGAACGTCGAATAGAACGACAATTATTTCTTTAAAAGATACAATCTCCGTCATTTGGCCAACAAATTTTGAATTTCAAATGAATGCATTAATCTTGATTTAGTCGTTAAAAATTAATGTAAGTTTTATGTTGGGTGTAATACTTATATACTCGACAATAAACAGTAAAAATTAAAAATTGTTTACCGTTACCGGGAGAGACGAGGTTCCAAGGCAATACATAAGAGATATGTGTCCAATTAAGTGTCACTGATATCATATACTGCGTAATTATTTATAATTATTATTATAATAGCACTACAACTTAAATGCTATTATTGTATTTCCACAATTATTAATTTTTTATTCCATTATCCCCTTCAAAGTTGTTTCTTTAAACCGTAAGCAGTGGAATTGTTATCAACTCAATGGTTCTTTATTGTAAGCATCTGTAAATATTATAAAAAACACCAAATATATAATACAATACAATGATATTATTTTACATTTTAATATATATTATTGTGGCGTGAAATAATTCGTAAGACTTTTTTCGCTTTTGACAATAATTGTTTCAAAATCATCAATAGGTATCAATAGTATCTTAAGACTATAGATCGTTATGAAATAAAACAAGTTATTAAAAAATGTATAAACATCGTTATTATATTAATGATATAAAGTGTTTTTAAGATTAAGAGAATATACCTAAATATAATATATTTCAGCACATTATTGTAAATTTATAAAATGATTTACTTCTCATGAATTATATCCATTACCACGCTATACTACTCACATGATGCTTATATATATAGTAGTAAATAATAATAATATATTAATATGATGTAACGATTATTATTTTTGAGACATCGAACAACACTTTGAACGTTGTGAAAAGTTAATGCGTGCGTGTCATTAAGTAATCATTAAAATATCATCTTATAACGATCTTAACGTATTATCACTCCCGTCGTTAATTGAATTTTTTAATTGCAAAAAAAATATTTGAAACAATTTTAGAGGAATAATCTACTAACCTACACTTTATTCTTTTAACATGGATAAATGACATCTGAACGCGTGATAGTAATACACAATTATACAATTATATAATAGGAATATACTTATAATTTGTGTATATTATTACGGTTTTCGCGACGAAAATATTATGCGAGTATACCGGCATGCATAATATATTATTATTATGCATTTACAATATAAGTAATTTATTACGAATTTAAACCCAACACTAGGCGTTCAAGATTTGATATTTATTTCTCGACGGCGAACGATAAAAAATGTTATAAACGTCGATTCCATTAATATTCGTACACGCACTCGTTTGTGTACCCAACAAATTTGGGCGGCGCTTCACATCAGCTACGATAGTCATTCGCCGCGTCAGACTTGTAATATTAAATATCGGGCATGTCTTTAGTGAATTAAATTAATTATATGAAATTAAAATATTATATAATAAAAATTTGCGACCGTCCGTCATCATTTTCGCATAATTTTGCGTCGACATAATTTCGTACCTGTTTCTCCGTGTAGTAGAGACACATATATAATATTATTATAATATTAGTTAGTCGTTTATATTATATTTATAAATTTATATTTATTATATTTATATTATATTTTAATTATATTAGCTCAGTCGTGTTCGTTGATGATTTCGTGCAAGCCGATGATCGGTCATCGAGTCTGATAACTGCACGCATTGGCGTACGCCCAAGGAATAATATTACACGAAACCGAATCGAATATTATAAATTATATTATAAAAACAAGACGATTACTGCAGATAGGTTTAAATGATATTTTGCGGACGTTTATCTCTCTTTCTCTCTCTCTATCTATCTCTCAAACACTCCCTGTCTCTCTTATTCTGTCGCGACACTGTCCATCCGAGCGATCGAAGACGCCGACGACGGTCTTGAACAAGTTCGACGGCAGTTACCGCAAAAATCGATTGGCAAACACGTTATTGCGGCGGCGTTGGAATGTTTACCACCGATTCGATATTACCTATATAATATACACAGGTAATATAGGTACCTGCGAAATGCGTGCGGTCAACTTGGAGAGGTAATAGTAATTGTTAAAATAACGAGAACAATGCGCAATGTCATTATAACGATATTATTATTAATATAAGACCGTTAAAATCGTAACTAACCACGCGACCACAACTATACGCCGCGGCGGAGTAATAAAAACGATTGCCGGCGATGACGGTTATGGTTAGGTTATTAGTGGTATATAGTACCACAACACTTACCCGATGCGGGAGGTGTAGTTAATTTTAAATTTGTTATGTGTTTGCTATAATTTAATTGTCTGTCGGAACGATGAGACGTATCTACTTACTACCTACATATATATATATATATATACGCGATATTGCACAGCGCGATGTAACGTCGCATAAAAGAATTTTAACATATACATAATAATATAATATAGGTGTGTGCAAAAACATCGGTGCGGTATATTGTTTTCATTGGAGGAAATCGGAGAGGGGAGGGATTGAGATGGCCTTAGCCCTGCACTTACATTGATGTTGAAAATATTAGTCCTCCCTGAAATTTTAATGGATTTTCGCTTATGATTGTTTTTTACAATGGTGATAATGTAACTGCGTCCTACAATAAAATATTGTTGTCGGAATGGTATATTAATATGCTCAGTATCAAATCCGCGATCGATAATTTTATAATGCTGGGCGTTCCTACGAAATCGGAGTTCAACTACCTACCTATTTGTCTCTGCAACATTGTAGGTTTGTCGTCCGATCTCGGGATTTAATTCGAGCTTAATTATAAGAAGAGTATAGCTTTGCAGACAGAACCACCGAAGTAAACGGCGCACATTCCAGAAAATCAATATCGATTATGTGTCGTATATATATATATATATGTAGTTCAAACGAATATAATTCCCATTGTCTGTATTACCGACGTTAAATTTTCGTCTTAAGCCGTACGATGACTAAACGATCTGAGCGTAAGCAGGGGGTTCACTTAAATGTGCGTTATATATATGATCGGATTATCGTTACAGCACTGGACGTATTTTCGAACGACTCTCGGCCAGGAATTCCGTCGATGGGACGGACAGATTGGTGACTTGTAGATTTCGGCTGTTACCGAGATTTACATTGGCGACCGTCCGTCGGAGGTACGAAAGGCGAAGTAATACATAAATGCGCGAGAATTTATTAAAAATATACCCCCGAAGAATGACCGGTATTCAATACAATATATTATATAATATTCTTCGGAAAAATAATAACTATTGATATACGCCCTTTGACATAATAATTTATTATATTATATTGGCGTAATAAATGAGATTTTTATTTTATGTTAAGCTATACAATCTGACACCCATCAAGAATAAATGAACTAATCTAAAATATATATAAGCTATATATGTCGGCGTATATCGGTTTTAGTTTACCTCAAGTCACGGGCAAATCAGTATCGGTGTACTTCGCTTTGTGAAGCAATTCGATTGAGATTCCACCTGTAGCACTTGCAAGTTTATTTACGGATGTAAATCCAACCTAACCATATTTGTATAATCAATGTATATTATTGTATTTGTGTTGTTGACCCTCCCCCATTTTCCCCCAGAACTGTGCTCTGGATACGTGCCCGATTACGACGCAGCGTTTGGCGGCGGCAGACTTATACTGTGCGGGGTAACTTATATTATGATATTACGCTGTACTCTGCACAGTGCGGACGAGGTTTGCCGCCGGGAGGACTGCAGCAGCGCGGACGATTAAACTTCGAGTGTCTATGATGATCGTCATCTCATCCCTCACTCGGCCGTCAGCAGCTCCCCCGCGCTGAATTCCGGCAGAGCACCGGACGATATTATATTAATTCACCGAGTAAAATCGCGCGCGCGCGCGCTCAGAGTCGTTGTCGACGATGTACGTACAACGTACATATATAAATATTATATACAGTATACACGTATATATGTAAGTATATTATGCGTATGTGCACCGCCGCCTTTGCTGGTGTATAATGTAGCGAGCACGCGTTATTTTGTATACAATATATATGAGCACGCGCGGGCGTTTAAACTTTAATCTGTACCCGCTCGAAAACGCACGTCGAGGCGTTATATTATTACAGTAAATGCCGTAAGTCGCGCGCGTAATATTAATATGCGCACGATTTTCCGGAAAGAATCACACCGCTTTTTAGCGGCGGCACGCCCTGCATATATACAATATGTATACACGATAAACTATATATATATATATATATACACGGCGTGTAATTTAGTTTTAAGCACTACGATCGAACACACATACGCGCGAGCGCACGTCACGACTATTAACAGCAGTCGTCTGCTCCGCGGACGTTTTCCACCCCGCGCAGTCGAGGGGTGTGATTCGGAAATTATTTACTTTGAATTTAATTCGATGCACCCCAGCCTACCTATATACATATATGTAGGTATATATAGCTTTATTATACGGACGGGACCTCGCGTTCATTTTAAAACTTTTCGAGACGGCGGCGCGGCGACACAACAGTATAATACTTTCAGCATACGCTGTACTTACCTATATATATATATATATATATTGTATTATAATAGAGGCTCGCGCACGTGACAATTTGTTTATAAATATATATTATATTAATTACTACTGCATTGTAGTACCTACCTACTCGATCGTCATCGAATGTTTAACACCATCGAACTTTTATCTTCACTCGGTAGCCCCCGCCCTTTGCCCACCGAAGAAGAACACAGCTCAAAATATCGTATACATATACATTACCGTACACTATATTATTACGTAAATATATTTTGAGTACGACTGCATCAGCCCTCTTGCAGGCTTGATCCCTCGCATATACGATTGCTCGCAACCCCGTGCCTACATTATATAGGTATATATTTGATATTCTTTGGTAGCGGGCGGAGGAGACCGCGCGTTAATTAAAAAATCGTCGATATTTTTAGACTATCTATTGTATATAATTACACAATATCATTCATACACATTATACACACACACACATATTATATATATTATATAGATATACGTTCGCTTACGAAGTCGGTCGATTTGCGGTAGATTCACTACTCCCTCCCCTTTCTCACACAAATTATATTATATATGCGTGGAGATTCAAGTTTGCTTCTGCTGCACCACCGCGACCGTCTACCGCGGTGCATGTATACATCTTCAATATAGGTACATAAAAAGGAGCTGTGTAACTTGCAAAGCTGTTGGGTCAGAAGAATGCGCGAAAGTTTCTCCGCGTATAGTTTATGAGTTAATTACTCAAAACCAATTATAAAAGGACCTTGGAGATGGTAATTAGCTGCCATTTGATAACGCAAACCGACTCGATGGTGGTGCAAGTGGCGGCGATTGTGTATTATATTATATATATATATACATATGTGTGTGTGTGTGTGTGTGTGTGTGTGTGTGTGTGTGTGTGTGTGTGTGTGTGTGTGTGTGTGTGTATGCAGAGTGAATCGATGTAAATACCCGCTTTCGTCGTCTCCATTCGACGCTAACCTTTTTTTCGTGCGTCCTTTGGTTTCTCGAGTCGTTCACGGTTGTCTTGTTATTTTATACTATTATATTCGTCGGGTTCCCGAGGCTCGCAAAGTCCTTTAAGTGTAAAATAATACACATTTTATAATTTTATAATGGCTGCCGTTGAAAATATACGAACACGTCCTCCTCCTCCTCCTCCTCCACCTTCTCCTCCAATGACGACGAGAATCGGGATCCTATGCGACACTATAATGCTGCAATATAATTAATATATAGACATAATACGGATTTGTTGTCGTTTGCTTCTGCTCACATTTATGTCTTAAGCCATCCTATATCGCCAACCGACAATTGAAACGCCCGAATGTGATGACACATATATATATATATATGTGTGTGTGTGTGTGTGTGTGTGTGTGTGTGTGTGTGTGTGTGTGTGTGTGTAAACTGTGGTATTCTTCAACACATGTATTATTTTATAGTCAAAATGCGTCACAGTCATCGTTTTTATTTAACGCGTAAAACGACAAGTAAGTAGTAATCCTACCGCTTTTTTCGAAATTGAATTCGTTTATATGCCCTGAAAGTATATGAAAACGTTACTGTGACAAAACATACATCATATTATACTTCCGCAGAGGTATAAATCGCTGTATTACGTATTATTGTACGCACGCATAGTATAGGTAAAATTACTTATTTTGATAATACTATATTATATGTGGATATACGCTTTTGTTTCAATTTACCGAATATGGGTTGATTAGATTTATATAAAAAAAGCTGTAGTAGCCTGCAGGTAATTTCTCTACAACAACAACAATAATAATACGACACTATTGGCGTCACACATCCGCGTCAGTGGAATGTAAAATACACATAATATTTTATAAGATGTATTATTGATGATGATTACCAACAATTTTCTGAAACCAATAAATTGTGCGCGTCATAACGTATTGTATCAAACGATTGTCTCATATGATAAAACGTCTACGAAAACTGCATACAATTTTAATTTAGACACGAAAACGCAATAAGCTATAAAATATTTTGTACGAAGTCTCGTGCTATAATATTATAGGGTGAAGTGTGTATTAAAATGCGGCGGCGTGCGTTCAACAGTGACCGCGCCGCGCGTTTAATTTAATAACACAATGGTGACAATATCACGTATTATTATTTATTGTCGTGTAATGTACATAGGTCGAGGAGTACGCCCAACGTTTTATTCATTTTTTTTCTCTAGCCAGATACCTACGATACTCGAAAAGCGGCACTCGTGAGCGATTCGGTATGCCCACCACCGGTGTCAGGTGCAACGTCGTAGGTACCTGAGGGATGAATAATAATAATAAAAAAAAAATGTCAATATCTGTGCACGGAAATAAAAGACATTTCGCCAATACATTATTATAATAACCGATCATTGGTCACGGGAGTGTGTGTGCGGGCTCTCGAGAAGGCGGCGGCCCCTGCCGGCAGCTGACGACATCTCCGCTGAATCTTTGTGCCGCTGGCAAGGGCGACGTCTCCTGCGCAAAGGGCCCGCCTCTATCTAATGACCGTGCACACGCGTGTGTATTTCGAATGCACTCTTATATACGGTGGCGAGGGGGGGGGGGGCTCTCGAAGTTTCACCGCACCGTGTAATTTTTCCACATCGGACTCGCCGAAAACTCGTTTGGAAATAATAATAATGATTATAATCGAACGCATCGATCGTGGCGAATCGACCGCTCGCATTCCGCGCGCACACTCGAACTCATGACATTATATTTTTATAACGCATACAATAGACTGCTGCGTAGTAGGTATACAAGAATAAATGCATTTACCTATACCTCTATACTTACATCAGCTGCAGCAGACGCGCACACTGCAAGTATATATGGTATAACATGCCCCGGTGACAATATATATAGTTTATATACAGCGTTCATAATGCACTATTATAAAGCATCACCGGTCGTTGTGTGTACCCCGAGTCCTAAATTCCAAAAAGTGGGGGGGGGGGGTGGAGTTGAGGGGGTCAGTACTTATAATATTATCTCTTCGTAATCGTCTTCGGATCTATATAATACTATATAGCTGTCTCGCTGTCGCGCGCACGTCGCTCGTGTCAAATATTTGTTTATTTTATAGATATATTTGTGAAAAAATGTATATTATGCAATATTTTTACAAATTGCAATAGTAATATAATATGTACCCAATACAATCTATACAACCCAATAAATAAATAAAAACAATTTTCTTTTTGTGAGTCGAAAACTAAATTCATGTGTGAGCTACCATCTGCAATAGCTATTTATATAGAGTTTTTTGAAAACAGTTCAATAATTTTTAGATCTCTAGCTATCAAACAGACAAACTCATTTTTATAAAATTTATAGAATAGCTGTGTGTATAAGGCTATTATATCTCATTTTATAAGTACTTAAACTCATTCGTTGCATTTACAAAGCAAAAAACGCGTCCTGCGGTATAAATCCCCGATTGCACGCTGACAGTATAATAATAATATTTATTTTGTCGTGTATAATTAGGGTTTTTTAATGGCAAACAATAGGTATTCCGGTAAATAGTAAATCATAACGTAGAACTCGTTGCTCAAGTAACGCTAGTTCGAAAAATCGAACCAAATTATGGTGTTGGTACGAATTCTAAAGTTAGCATTCTTGGTGAATCACCATATAAGTGTATTTATAAATATCTTTTAACCTGTTTTTGAAGTAGTCACCTGTTGCCTGCAAACGATCACACGACTTTTGACGTACCTTATCATATTATAAGAGTATATTTAACAAATGCTATAATGAGTTATAGAATTATAAATAATTTACATATTACTGTAAATATTCTAATATTTATTGTGATGGGAAATGCGTTCCATAATAAGGCGGGAGTCAAACACTAAATAAAAACCCAAAAAGTCGTAAAAACTAATATTTTACGATAATGACAAACGCGTAGTCTCGTCTGAAGCGGAGCGACATTATTGTGTTTAAAATATTTGTCGATTATCGAGTCTTGTATCTGCAACGATGTTATACTCGAAATAGTTTTTGTATGTTATTATTATATTTATTATTAGGTATATTATATATGCTTACTGTATAGGGGAATCGTAAGTTTCTACTCGAGAGTAGCAAGTAAAAAATTACATATGTTAAATTTCTACAAATTAGATGTATAAGTTCTTACACAACAAAAAAGAAATTACTTATGTTAGTTCAAGTTAGTTTAAGACATCATCAGTTTGATTATTATCATATTTTTATAATTTTTTAAGACATATTATCATCAATTTGATTACATATTATATATTTTTTTTACCGAGTATAAGAACTATTACATATATCATATTCCACCGTATAGGAACTAACACACGCATCTTTTTTTACCATGTAAGAACTAACATATGTATTTTTTTTACTTGCTAGGTCTCGTGTATAGGAACTTACATTCGCCCACTGTACAAGTACATTCGGTTTAACGGTCATTTTCGGTCCAATACGGTCACTATATAATATATATATATAACATACGAAGCCAGTATACGATTATACCTATATAATAAAGTAACCTTCCCAAATAGCGTTATAGGCGGACAAAGTATAAAATTGCAATATGCATTCTCACGATGATAAAAATATAATATTATAAATGTTGTAGATCCCGTCGGCCGATAACGGAACACACGGGTTTTAATTACGCGTAATTATTGCGCGCTGCCGGCTGTCCGGCTGCCGAGTGTGCATAATGTGGACCGAGGTCGGATGTTCACCGCCCGAATGAGTGCACCTATACAAAACATGTATAGCACATATACGTATACATGAAATACACACATATTATTGTGTGTGTATAGTATGAACATAAAATATTGCAATGTACTATGTGCATACCCATATTATTATATGCTGTTGCAGGAGAACCGGTCAGGGACGGAGCGGAATCGGACGTGGCCCGAGGACGGACATTGCAGGTACATGCACATAAAGGTGTTGCTGTGCGCGGCGGCGGTTCAACAAGACTACCGTAATATAATAATATCGTGTGCATAAGACGATCAAATAGTTTTATTATTTTTTTTTCCAAAGAAACGGCGTGAGTTTAGAAAAATACGGGGAATAATAATATAATACTTAGGTAGGTATATTATAATAGTGAACTAAGCGTAACTTAATTGAATTTTATCGTATACATAATATATATCATGTGATTCAAGTGTCTACATTACTCATTAATTCAAAAAATGTCGACTTTTTTGAAAATATTTATTTTACGTAATTTAATGTCATTTTAAAACAACATTTCTGAAAAAAATTATATTTTTTATCATACTTTTAAGTTTTTGAATGACACCATACATTTTTTATTTCATATTCCGAATAGAATATTATTCACAACATTTCAATTCATGAAAATAAAATTTCAGACAAGTAGTTCTTTAGTTATAAACATTTAAAGTTTAGATAATAGAGTTTTGAATAACATTTTGCGGGGTACCACAGTACCACTCTACTCCACTCTTTTAAACTTTAAAATATGCTTATAACTAATTAACTACTTGTCCATAATTTGATATTTATGGATTGAAATACTCCAAATATTATTCTCCTTAGGAATATAAAATTAAAAATGTATGCTGTCATTCAAAAAGTAAAAAACTTAAACAAATATACCTAACGATAAAAAATATAGTAAATAATATGAATTTTTTTCTGAGAAATGTTGTTTTAAAATGACATCAAATGATGCACAAAAATATAAAGGTTAATTAGTTAAACTTAGCATGCTACTTGATATTTTTTTTACAAGGAAAATCTTTGAATCATAAATATGTATTTATAACGTCAAATATTAATACATCTACTTTAATACAAATAATAAATAATAAGTACCTAATAAAATTTAATAAGTAACCTTAGTAACAAAAATCATATAAGAATCGGTATCGAAAAAAAAAGTTGTATCCAGCGCAAAAACACACACACACATATATATATATAAATATATTTATATTATGTTAAAATATTTTTAAAAATGTCGAAACTTTTCGATATGATGAGCGTATAGACACTTAAATATGTGTCTAATAATATAATATAGTATGATACCCTACGCGTTTATTACATAACTATATGCCTATGCATATTATTCTAGTCTATGCATTATGCTATTAATGTCGGTGAAAATGTAGTCACCATTCAGGTACACACACCTATACAGCATTCATATGAATCTTAACGCGATTTTTATAATGTGCGATTACAAATTAAATACAAATCATAATAATATATTATGATCGCGGTGCAAAACGTAACGCAGCGCTAATAATTAATAATATAACACATAAATGATGTCGTGTACCGTTAAATGTGCACAAGTCGCCGTGAGTTACCAAGTCGTAAACGTATGTATAATATGGGCGCAGGTACTCCACTGAACGCGGAACAGGTATAGTATTATTATATTATCATACATAGGTAGGTGTAGAGATGTCCGAGAGTTCGTATATTGGTACGTACGAATAGGTATACAAATAAATTTGATTATGATCGTCGTCGTATGATATTAAGAAGACGTGAAGTCGATTAATTATGGAAGAATGTCGACGGTATATGATGATGGTCGAGTGTTTTGAAACACGTAAATATAGAGTATTTTTAGAGAACGTTGTAGAACCGAAAACAACAACATCCATATAATATATATTATATAGGTACCTGGTACCCACTTGCCTATCTGTATATAGAACGTGTTCGCGTGTAAACGTATGCCTATGCCTATAATTATTAAAATACAAGAAGAACCTCCGGTGAAATTTCCGTACGTAATTGGAGGATCTACACGACGAAGAAAACTCGTCTTTGACAGTTTTATGCAAATCGCATACGTATAACACAACAGCAGATACGGTTAATGATAAGATGTTCGTCTTCGTAATGTGCAGCGTATTAATTCTTGGATAATGCGGTGCATATATTATTATTATAATATTACGACGGTGGACCGGCGCGGGATGCGTGTGGGGAGGAATTATGACGTTTTAAAATACTCGCCGTTGATAACCTCGTTTACGAGTCACCGCACTGTAAAAGAAATAAATAGGAATTCCGTGTAATATAGGACCAATATGAGCGGTAGGTAAAAGTACAAAAGTATCTACAATAACTGTATTGATAATACTACGAGACGTAGTCGTATTTCAGTAAATTTCTATATCTATCTATCTATATATATTTATTTATTTATTTTTAAAAATACAGTTAGAAGCCCAAAGTTGTAATAATACATGTAAGTAACTTTTTAGTACATTTATAAGGTATAAATCAAATAAACTAGGCAATTGATAACACAAGTAGGTTGAATAGTGTAGGCAATACATTAATATCAATAGCGGGTAAAATAAGAATAATAAATTGATAATCATAGTGATTATTGTAGCATATTAATAATAGTATAGCTGAACTGATTCATACAAATTAATGAATTCTCGATGGCAATTCTTATTGTCTTAATAAGGAGTTGGTTTGTGGAGTAGGCAATTAGTGCTGCATATTGGGATAAAGGTAAGACAATTTTAGAGAGGAGGGGAGTCAATATTACTATAAAATTCCGTGTAACACTATACAGAGTGATGAATCAAGCATGACCGTCCCCATTTTTTTAATTTAATAATACATTTATTCAAATTCGGAATTTTGGAATTTTTAAAATATACTTGAAGACCATATATTCAAATTCTTGAAATTTTTTGTACTGCATAAGGAGTGTCTTGTGGCGATATAAACTATTGTTTTCAAAATATAGTATCCCCCTTTTTTTATTATAAATTATTCAGTGTATTATTTTTTTTGAAATTTTTAGTATACTTAATTCAAAACTCGAACAAGTATTTATTGAGTTATTGAAATGTTTATATTAAGGATATGGTAGTCCTTAAAAATGGTATTACAAAAATATAAAATATATGTAATATTGGATCTAGTATTTATTATATTCGACCAATTTTATAAATTATAAATATTGATAGATTAATATTAATTACTAAAATGTTCATATTTCCATAGCCCCGATATTTTCCAAACCCAATATCATAGATAAATTATTTTTAGTACCAAAAGTTAAACAATTTAAAAACTATTCATTCAAATTTTGATTATGATACGTCAAAGGTTTTAGAAAAATTATCCATTTAATAATTTACAGTTGAAAGGAGGGGTTCTCATTTAAAAACAAAAGTTTGTATTCAGTGGCGTCATTTAAGCTTTTGAGAGGGGAGGCAAAAGTTTTGACCGGCCTATAATAAAACTGAAAAAAATAGTTCGCCAACTTATTCGTCCCAATTACATTTTGATCTCAATACAAATAGCCTTTTTTCATAATTGTATACATACTTACTTTCATAAGTATAAATAACCCATTTATTTGAGGAACAACAATGACTAATAATAAATATATATGTAAAGGGATACTTAATTGTATTACCTATTAGCTACCATTCAATTTTATTTAGCAATTACGTGAGTTGTGTTTGCGGGCGTGCAGTCTAAAACTAATCCGACAGAAGCCTGTTGATGATAAGGAGAGGGGTAAATTCGTCCCCTCCCCGTAAAATGATGCTACTGTTTGTATCTCCAAAGGGTACTTCTTGAGTAGTACAAAAAATCTCAAAAATTTAAAAATATGGTCTTCAAGTATATATAAATCTTCCAAAAATCAGAATTTGAAAAAAAAATTATTAAATGAAAAAAATGGAGGTGAGCATGCTTGGTAAATCACCGTGTATAATATACAATATAACTTAAATTATATTTTATAGGTATACGACACAAACATATTATAAATATCCGCGCTATAATAGTGTATTATATGCCTCCGTATAGGGTGCGTAGTATACCCACCACGTTATAATAATAATATGCACATAGCCCCACATTTATCATTAAAACGATATTTAGCGAAACGCAGTTATATACCTATTATAGATAGATAGGTGCAGTGAATGTGAGGCATCGCGCTCCGTCCGACCTGCAGCGATATAATATGAATTATATCGGTGGTATTATTTTTCTACAACCCTATCCCACCGCAGTGCGTATGCTATATACTCGCGCTATTTAATTAACCGACTATTGTCGTCGGTTCGCCTATTATATATATATATAATAATATGTGTAAGAACGAGGACCGGAGCAGGGCCGCCGCGCGGGTCCCGAGGGGTGAAGAAAATATTATTTGTAACATCGCGGGCGCGCACACTCACCCGAACCGGATCTATACAGCCGCTGCAGGGAGGGCCACATGCGCGCTTAATTTAATTCAATATGTGTATAGGCAATAGGGGTAGTGCGCCATGTAATAATAATAATAATGATATGTAGGTACGCTACAGCAATATGTGCTGAGCACGGATCGCGCGCGAGGGGGTCCTGCCGGGGACACAATGGCGGATAATATCCCTCTGCAGCTCACACCGCCACCGCCGACGACGACGACGACGACGTCCGAGTTCTCTTTCGAATATAATAATGACAATAATTTATATATATATATAAGTATTGTCAGTATAGGTTTATGCCTACGCGTATATAACAACGCGTTTGTATACAATAATATAATAATATTATATTATTATATATGGTGATAAATTTTTGTTTGTGGGTAAAAAAATGTCAAAAGTACAATCGCTATTGATTTTATTTACCTACCAACGAAATGCGCATATATACATGACGACGACGGCGTTATTATATTATAACATGTATTATAACTGATATCAGACATTATTTATGGCTTTTATTGAATTTATACCTAAAGGTACCTACTCGATTTTATGCGCGCACTCACCCCGGAACGTTTAAACCTAGAAATTCATTTAAATGGTTGTTATACTATACAGACGATATTATACAATGTTTAGCGTATAAAGTTTCTAATTAAATCAAACGTCTTTAAATACTATAGTTATAGTAATCTATTTATTATCTATCCAGGATACACATGTTTTCTATAAAAGAATAAACCAAAGCATTATGAAATTTAGAAGAAAAAATGATTTTATTGAATTTAATATGATTATAACATATAAAAGTACCTATATTTTTGCAAGTAATCCATTTTTTTCAACCAAAACTGAATATTTTCATATCAAACATTCAAATAATACTTATTACAAACGTATCAAATATTGAAGCAATTTAGAATTTATTTTCGTTGATCTATAATATAAATGCTCGTTCATAAAAATGTTCGTTGGATATGCAATGATATGCGCCTCTACGCCAAGAGCATAAAATACATTTATTTTGAAGTTATATTTAGAAATGTAAATGTGAAACACTCATTTTTAGATAACTATTTACACTTAAAGTTTATTATTTATGTGAGTATGTTTATTATTACTATTATTATTATTAGTGATAAAGACTTAAAAACGTTTTTATGTTAGTCGATCCTCAAAGGAAAAATATATTCTCAGTTGATCTTAATCAAAAAAAGTTTGGCCATCCCTGCTATAGTTCATGGCATGGTGTAGTGCAGTTTGTTTTTATATAATATTTAATATGACGATGTTATGACATGCCTACCTATATTGCACGGTAAAAGAGATGTCATTATTTGTCATATATACCTATTACTGCATAAAAAAATCACTAAAATATATTTTTTTCACTACTGAAATACTTCATAGGGTTACTGACTTTCCAATTAATTAACGCACTGCATCCAGTATATATATTCAGTATATTCAGTATGCATTCATTATATGTTTACATGTTGTCCAAGTTCTATAATATATATTGCTAGTTACAACAATTGATGATCTAAACTATTCGTTCAGCGTGCGTCTATTCGCTACAATGTTTATGGCTTTTACAAAACGCAAACGGAATAGTCTTTATAATACTATAATATTCATAGTGTACTCCTATAATTATTATACTTATCTGTAAAATATTATTAAAACAATCTATACACACGTTTGATGAGTGAAAAACAACGCTGCATAATAATATAGTATATTCATTATAATGTAATAGTTATAACCGCGGTTTGTTCGGTCATAGACAAATCAACGACAACTATTAATACGAAACAACGAGACTAAATTTATTATATTTTTGTATACTATATTATAGTACATAGACGAGTTATTTGCTTAAACATTTCGACACGCAAACGTTAAATACACAATTTTATGAGTGTCTGTCGGCATAAAGTCTTGTCGAACGTGCGTTATACGCTGGTACCTACATACGTAATATGGGTAACTACAGCACACTAATGAGGTTGTTAAAAAAAAATTGTAGAAATCTTGATTAAACGACAAACCCGCTTAGAATACTACGTAGAATTACGCTGTATTATAATATGTATCCTGCGACGACGGTAAGAAAATAATTAAGAATATCACAGCTGACATCTTGTAATGCGGTCTAAATCACAATCAGCTGCCTTCGAGACAAGTGAATATTATACTTAACACACAATAATAACACTAATAATGACGAGAAAATGCGCGTGACCTCAATTTAATTTTTTATCATATACGATTAATCGAGATGATCTCTGCATCTATATAGGCATATTGAACGCAGCAGACTACAGTATATTATATATTATGTATAATATGCGTAAATCATATTTTATTTTGATAAAAATCTTTGTGGATATTTGCTGCAGATATGGTAACACACACACAAAAAAAATAATAATAAAAAACTTAAATAGACCCGCGCATAACTGTTGTAGATATTTATGTACTACGTGATTATATATATATATGATAGACATATTTCATAAACGTATATGATTTAAGTGGGTGTATACCGGTTCGAGCAAATATTTCGAATAAACCACGCGTATAAATAATAATAATATTCGCGTGGCGTACCTATATACCTATATATAATATGATAATATGCAAAAGCGGCAGCGCGGGTTCACAGTTATATACCTAATACCTGGTGTAATATATTATAATTAATATTATTTCACGAGTACCCGTGTATTATTATCATCATACACGACTAAATACTAATGCGGCGTTTCGGCGTGGCGTCGACGCGACGATATTATAGTGGCGCATATATGTATATACACGCATATATATAAATCCTAAATGCTATACGATGAAACGTGACGATGATCGTGACGCGTATATTATACCTATAAAATACGCCGAATATGTGTTGGAAAGAAAAAATTAAAAAAATACCAATCGCACGCGTATAAACTGTAGAATTTTTTTTTTTTTTGGCGCTTACACGTTTTTCGGTGTCGAACTCAAACGTTTTGCCGATACATTATAATAATATCGCGCACACGAATTATATACATATATTATATCTATCACAGACGAGGATGTGCGATGACTTGAGCGTTCGTGTTTATGTATATCGTTTATATAAAAATATTATTAAACGATTTACGAGCCATTGAAATGACGTACACACACACACACTGCCGCCGTGGACCGCAGTTATCTAAATGCATATGAAATATGTGTCTCTGCGGCTGCGTGTAATGATATTTTTTTCAATGTAATAAAATATATTACTAAAAATATTGAGCTGGCAGATACGTCATATACCTATGCAGAGTTTTTTTTTTTTTTTTGATCAACAAACCGCCGCCGGAGCGGTGGATTAAACGTTTTTCGATACCCACGGAGAGACTTAAACGCCCGGCAACGCCAAAATATTACATAAAATTGATTTATCTGGCGGGCCGTGTGCGGTCCGACAGCAAAAATAAATGCGTCTCGGAAAGGACGAGACGACCGCCGCGAAAAAAAAAATATAATACTCAACCCGTGTATTATATATATATATTTTATACATATACACACATATTACACATATGTTACCTACCACCGACTAGTTTTTGCGCTGTCTACCCCATTGATGCTGCACACAGTCGGTGCGGCGGTGGCGAACCATAAATTCCTTTTTCGGCTGAGCCAATGATATTTTATGTTGTATATACATATTAAATATATTATAATTTGTTATGGTATGTTTACATATTTTATAAATGTTTATCAAATACATTACAAGTACCTACCTATAGCTGTATAATAATATGCACCAAGCACATTCTCGTGTATACATAAATTTGAATGTTTTTTACTGAATTTGATACAACGTCAACGAAAATAATATATACTCAACATAATTTTAGACGACATATATATATATACCTATATTCGACCACTGCTTTCATAGTAATTATTGTCCATTGCATGTCGTTAGATGATGCATTTTTCTTATAGAGTTGCGGACGACCTCGCCAAAATCTTCAAACTTAGCAATTCGATTTTTTTATTATTATATAAAATATTTTGTATTTAAGACGAGATCACTTCAATTGAGTTCGACAGCTGCAAATCATCGAAGCCACGTGTAGGAAATAATGTTGTATAGTCTATATCATAATAGCCACTTGTATTACATACATAATATAAAACAGTAAATAATATAGGAACGACCGATTTTTCGATTGCGAACCATATAGAGATATATAATATACAAATGACCGGAGGGCTCGACTGGTGTAGATTCGATTATCATATTAATAAACCCAGAAAAATTCAAGGTCGAATGAAACATATTTTGAGAAACTTAAACTACTAGATACATTTCAATATAATATATTATTATATATAAAAGGTAGCTCTATATAAAGTGTACGTGTACCTATATAATATTATAAACTATTTTTTTTTAATATTACTTTTTTATTCCGGTCTATTATTTTTTATAGATGTAATACAAGATATTAACGAATTTTGTTTATTCAAACAAACGATGAGAAACTTTGTAACAGCTTCAGTTTTATTTAATTTGATACCTATATATATTATTATAGGTAAATATACAAATATTTTTCACTCTGAATTAAAATACACCGTTCAAGAATATCATCGTAATTAATTTGCCAATTAAATAAATTAAGATTCAATACTTCAATATATTCGTACCTAGCTGTTAAATAATACAGTCCTAATTCTATAATAATGAATTTATATTATATTATTATAGTTCTTATACTTACTTCTTAATATGTTGAATATATATATATAGGTACACAGGTACATTCATCACAATTAAAATTCAATTTCTATTATTTTACTTTCCAAAATTAGGTCCGACAATTAGGTACAAATCGTATTATAAATGTATAACAAATTAATATAATAATGAGCACAAACAAACGTTTAAGATATTTATTATATATTTACATATTATGGCGTATTATACAGTGTGAAAGTGGGTGAATATTATATCATCAACATTGTATATTATTCATGTTTTACTACTCTCAGTCTATCTGTCAATGATATGGATTATAATATAACTGTTAGAAATAAAAATATGAAATGTATTATACATTACCTATGTCAACAATAGGAAAATTATAAATACAATCGACATTTTGCTTGATCGCAGTGGTATACTATATAATAATATATATATATATATATATATATATAAATCGATCATCCTTATCGACAGAAAATAGAACAAAAACCGTGTTATGGGTTGTTTTCGGAGACCACATGGCGATTTGGGGTTTTTGTCTGACGTGGTCACTGGGCTCCATCTGCCGCGTTTACATGGATGTTCGTATATTATGTTTAAAACATTCCGAAAAACCCACCCCGATGACACAATGCTCGAGCACACATTCACCAATTAAACATGCGCTGTGCGTGCGAGGGGATAATAATAATAATAATAATAATAATAAAAAAACGAGAAAAATGTTAAGTGCATATTAACACCGAGGGATATTTATTATTAATATTATTATTACTATATTCTGCATTATGCACAGTTTTTTTTCCTCGGTTGTTCAAAGAATAAATTACGAATAGTAGTTGATTCGCGTGAAATAACCAAATAACAAATGTATAGGTCCGACAATAATATGTCAGTGGTCGAGGGGTGCGAATGAATAAGTTAAATATGACGCTATTTTGTGTCGCCACCACCACGACACGTAAGGGCGGCTCGATTTTGAAAACACGAAAAAGGTTTCAACGTATCCGAAAATAAGAGGGATATAATTTATTTTCTGTTTTAATTAATTACGCCGATTAGTTTTCAGACTGTTGACGTGTTTCCTTTATAATCGCACGGTGATTTATGAACGATGATATCCAAATTGAATACGCACTCGATTAACTATACCGTTATATTAACACTTTCGCGTGTGTCGTTTCGCTTTGTACGCGAGCTGCAGTAACGCACATAATCGTGTTTACTTAATTATGTTTTGCATAATAATATAATACGGTATATACTATATATATGTAAAGGTTTTATATTGATTGTGTGCAAAATAAAACACAACATCGTTTTTATAATGGAAAAATCATATTATTCTATCCTGGTACTACCTATAATATTATAGTGATTTTTTAAAACTAATAAACCCGCTTATACTATGGATATTATAATAACTGCTAACAACTACAACTGTGTGATTTATTATAACGGTGTAACATTTTTTGATAATATCATAAAAATAAATTTCGTTTTACTTAATTAATTTGTTCGAACGGAAACATATAATATAGGTTCTATGATGTGATCAAATCTCAAATCTCCACGAATCATTTAAATACATTAGGTCTTCGTTTATGTATAGACAATAATTATGGATAGTCATAATATTGTATAATCGATCAAAGTGTTGATTGAATATTTAATCAATGATCAAAGTAATATAATACCTAATTACAAAGATACATATAACACTTATTCGAAAACGAAAAAAACAATATTTTTTAAAACCGCCACAGCCCATAGGTCCAATAGATCGATCGTTTCGGGTTAAAATATCTAACGTTATATAAAACACGATCACGCGCGAACAGTATAATAATATATTTTATAAGAAAAAGCATTTTAGCAAACACACAGTGCACAGAATAATTTTACTATTGTACACTCGCAAATAGTGGCGTGAGACCCGCATGAAGGCATTTTACGATTTTCGAAATTATAAACTATACAGTTGTTTATATCACCCGCATGCACTAAGAACCAATCGAATTTCCAACGTAACAACAAAAATAATAATAATAATGATGATACGTATGCGTTATTAACGCTGAAAGTCGCGTAATTTAGTAATTTAGTCGTCGTTGCGGTGGCGTTCGGATTCCGGTATCATAATATATTATTATTATAATACAAAATATTATGAAAATATCCAAAATAATTCGTCATGCACACACTCTCTTTCGGCTGCCGCGCATATGTATTCCACAGTTTACACATTCTCTCGCTGGATCTCTCTCGAACACAAGAGCACTATCCCCGGCCCCCCCGCGTTAAGTCAGAGGTTGCGTTTTTGTGGTCGTCTCGGCCCATTGTCGTCTCCCCGAAGACTCCAGAGTAGAGGACGCCGTGCTCCGAGGCACAACACGAATATATTATTATTGTGCGCCCGAGAATCGAAAACCAAAACACACCGCGTACACAATAATACACCCCGGAGCGTCCAAGCATATACGCGACCGTTTACGGTGGTATTATAATATAATAATAATAATATATATTATAATACGAACCCGAAATAAAAATAGAATGCCTGCGCACCGTCACCACCACCACCGGCAGACATATTATATAATAAATATATATAATAATATGCCGTGCGGTGTACGCGCGCGCATATTATACACACTTTTATACTCTCGTCCATATTATATCTCCTATAAACCACCCCGAAACGATTAAACTTACCCCCGTGTCCCGGACGACTCACACCCCGCACGCCCACTCACCTCTCCGACACAACAATGAACACGTTTCGGATATATCTACTACCTTGGTGGCTTCTCGGTAATTTATAGCCAGGCACCCCGCCGGGGTATCCGTGCGCGGTTTATACACCGCAGCACCAAAATATATATAATATAGCTCTACGACGTCGCACAGCTGTAGCTGGGGCATAATTTAGGGGAGGATCGCGCTCGTAGGAAACCGTTTTGCACACTGCACGTGATACTTGTGCGTACGAGATTAATATCAGACATCTCCGACGAAATGTTCGCTATCCTACCCTCGGATGACAGCGCGTATAGTTTGCCGATAACGGGCCGTCGAGAACTCATTTTCGTACTGTACGACGCTCGAGCCAAGTGAGACACCGTGACGATGATAACGATGATAACAATATTAATAATACATACAAATACACACACACACACACACACACACACACATACATGCGCGCGCGCGCGCGAGATACGTATGAAACCGCGGCGGCGTAGTTGTCCGTCTGTTGCGGAGATAAGCATCGCGCGAGCGGCAACAGAATTCGTTTTATCTTAAAAAACGGGCGTTTTCGAATGAAAACATTTTGACACGTCGAACGATGGCCGCCACAGCTGAACATGATAATATACTATACACAATTACAATATTACAATGTATTATTATTATTATTATTATAATCCGACACTTTCTAGAATATACTCAGAGATATATATCTGCAAATGGTATATTTTTATACGAAAAAGTATAATGGATATAATATTATAATATTATATATTTACGAGGAAAGGTGTTACCGAGTGGGATAAGGTGACGTGGCTGTGCTGTCGCATCATGTCGAACACGAACACCGTCATCGGTTCAAACTCGGTACCGGCCGATCTCTGCGAGGAGTGTTGCAGTAGGAAACTGGGAACCATTGCACTTGGGCATTCTTCTTCGTCTCTTCCATGTAAATAACACAACTGTCCAATTTCTAGAGAAATTGACAGTTGTGAAATCATCCTGGTGGTTACGAACGACTCATATAATGGCGTTATTATATGTAGGGAACTTAAATTGATTTCAATCGAGCATTTATGAAATTTGAAATGAAATTATGTAAAATAGCCAATTTATAAATATGATTTTGAGAAAAATTTTGATGGTGAAAATATTCCTTGAAGTTTTTGGAAATTTGAATTATTTTCTCCTTTATTGTAATAAAATAACCCACTATCATGAGTTATTACCGATAACTAGTTACAATAACTATTATCGATTTATTTTTCTATGAATTTCTGAAAACTTGAAAAAATTGTAGAAAATAAACGATTACACTTCAAGAGATATTTTCACCATAAAAATGTTTCTTAAAATCATATTTACAAATATTTTAAATTTTTCAAAAAAATTTTTTCTCAAATTTTAAATTGTTTATTTTTACTATTAAAAAATAAAAACATTTTTTTTATATTTTATACATGTAGCGCAAGCGTCTATAAATTAAACAAAAAAAAAAAAAAAAATTGAATATTAAATACAACAAAAGTTATTCTATATGTCAGATCTTCATGAAATACCCTGCATATGGTTAGAAATTATTATGATTACACCAGTGGCGGTTTTGGGGGTGAGGCAAGTGAGGCGCCGCCTCACCTAAAATTTTTAAGTAAAAAAACTCAAAATCAAAAAGTATACAATATTTTGATAATATTTTTAACGTTTATATGATTTTATTTGAGAAAAAAATCTTTGCCAAGCTTAATAAAATGAATTACCATTTATTATATTGTATATCATTCGTGTTTAT
>JACXSJ010000956.1:94914-138217 GCA_014851325.1 Pentalonia nigronervosa | reverse complement strand
AAATTCAATTGGATAATTGACTACTTCGTCTTTCTTCATTACAGTATCGATGGACTGGTATGTCGTCGTGTCGCCTGGAAATCCGTTTTGAATGCTGAAAACGATTTACATCATTGTTTTTGGCTGCTAATAATATAGCCTGTGCCACTGATGATTTCTGTAATTTGTACTATATTTAGGAAAACTTTGTCGATTAACTCATCGGTGGTTCCTGTGATTTTACAGAAATTTATTGGCAATGTGATGCATTGTGTTCATTCATCGTTTGCTATTTTTCCATTCCCAATGTCCCCAACAATTGTTTTGCGAAACCATCAGCTGATGCATCATATTGTAGATGTACACGCATATTAGTCTTTGAGTTCAATTTATGTACGTGTTGCCATAAAACTGATGAACATGCATCAAGGTCATGAAAAATGGCGTTGAAAATGAATTCAAATTTTTTTGAGCGAATGAATCACTCACTATTCATATGAAACAAACGAAAAACATGCAAACTGTCAATATGAAATTCACAAATCCGTTTAAAACTTTGAGTGTCATAGACGCATGTGATGCCACGGAAACAATAATTAATTTAAAAACAACAATTAAATAAATATAAAATAATATAAAAACCGTTTTTCTGTTCTTTCAGTGATAATAAATGATAATAATTTCTTTCGTACTCATTATTATTTTTATTATTATAAACCAATAGTAACCATTTATAAACAAATATTTTCATTGTAAAATCTCAAAACCCTTTTTTGAGCAACTTCCGGGGTTAGACCTCTCCCTTTTTAAATTAGCCTATCTTCTTCCCAGCGGTCTAATCTATCTCTGTCCTAAATTCGTTAGGTAGACACTTTTTCCAATCTGAATTTCACAATTTTTTTTCTCCAAAAATTATTTCTCACAATACCATTTTTTCCAATAGTTATTTTTTACAATATTTACAAAAAGTTATTTATTTTTATCGAAATCATATTTTCTAATACAAAAGAGAATTATTACAAAATATAAAATAGTATATAGTAATAGTATTAAAGTTTTAAGTTATGACCAATGGCTGTGAGGTACGCAATTATATTATCAAACTCGTCATACTTGGAAACAATATAATAATTTTGTTCTTCTACTTTAAGTCATACAATATTACGACCCTTCTTTATTTTTTGTTCCAGATTTAGGTGCCGTAACATACATTCAGTGTCAGCTTGGTTTTTTCCTAGTTCAGTGAAAAAGTATTAGACGCTAGAATGTTGTCGTACGACAACCGCTTGGAACCGATTATGCTATCCTTTTGATGAACTATTAGTTCTTGCTAATCGTTGGAGTATTAAATGGTACCGGTTCAATAATTTTGGAGGGAATCTGGGTTCGGTTCCTTTTCTCTAAACTTTAGCTGACCTCTCACGAATATAATTTGTCTGCATTAAATATTAACTTAGTTAGCATAATTTTTTTTTTTTTGCTTTATGGACCATTAAGACCTTTTGCAGCTTCAGTTTGGAGTAATATAATATAATATATGTAATTATTAAAATATTATTATATATAAATGTATATATATATATAATTTTTAATTTACCTCAAAATATTCTGCAATTGGCATATATTCATCAGGTACTTGTTCGAATAAAACATCAAACGTTTTTATTACATTTTTTGGTAGAACAAATGCTGATGCATAGGTCATCTGAGTTGCGAACTTTATGCTATGATTTTTTGGATTATTATACTGACTTTGTAATCCTTCTAGTAACTCCAATTATTTTCTTTGTTGCGTTTAGTATTGATTGTTCAAAATTGGTCATCACAAATTGTGGTTTTATAGTATTTATTTCAAATTTTTGGGCCTCTGAAAATATAACTTCATATACTTTAGAATACGCTGAATCTTTTTTTGATTTCAGTAAATGCGTACACCAGCGGAAATTCAATAATTTTATCAGTTCCATTAGTTGTTTATATGGTAGATCCTAATATAGTAAACAACTAAAATAATATTGTTGGAACAACTTTAAATGTTCCATCAACAAACAAGGTAGAACTACTCACTAAAAGCCTTAAATTGTGTTTTGTTATAAAAATTATTATTCTCCCACATGTTAACTAATAATCAATATCTTCAAATGAATCATACCTATAGTAAAAATTGTTCTCTGTTATAGTTTGTTTATACTTAATTGGTAATTCGTGCAATCGTGAATACTACGAAGGTTTAATAGTATATTTTTTACTTATCGTTTTATTGCGTTTTTTATATTTTGACGATCAGGAAGTACTGCTAAAATACTAGTTGGTGCTTGTTGCAATTCTGTTCTCAAAATTTGTACTGGGGATGCTTCAGGATTTTTACTGGCTTTTCTTTTTGTATCTCTCATAACTTTTAAGGCATAAACTTCTTCTAAATTAGGTGCGTGGTTATGGTTATGTATGAAATTTTGAGGGCCTTTATGGATTTACAAGAATCGCTCGTGATTGCTCGAGTAGAGTATTCACCTTTTTTACAACAACTCCAATAAAACCGTCCTTGGTTTTCCGAATTTTTTTAATAGAGATATCCATCAACATTTAAAAGCTTCTTTTTCCAATTTGAATTTATTAATTTCAGCCATAATTTTAATGAATATAAATGAATGAAATCAATACAAATTAATGAAAAAAAAAATACGAAAAATGTATACACTTAGTATAAATTTGATTTAATGTACGACGAATATACGTTAAAAATCACACATTGTGGCAACAACTGTTAAAATGAAACTAAACAAAGCAGTTTATAACAATGTCATTTGATAATCGATACCGATCATTTTCCGATTAACCCAGCAAGAAAAATGATTACATACGTGATTGATCTAGTTTAACCTACCTTAGACCTATCTTAATGGTATGACGATATTAAATTTACCCAAGTTATAATTGAATTTTATTTTTCTGGAATTTTGAAATTTTGGAAAATTGAAGAAATAAGATTGGAAATATTAGATTTGGGAACAGAAGAATTGGGGGAAAAAAATTAGGAAAACTGTACTAAATTCCCAAATTTAATCGCAATTGGTTGAACGTACAGAAATAGATAGACAACTGGAAAGAAGATAGACTAATTTAAAAAGATAGAGGTCCAACCCCGGGAGGTGCTCACACAGGATTTTGAGATTTACGATAGAAATATTTGTTCATAAATGGTTACTTTTGGTAACCATAGTTGCTATGGTTTATATAATCTCTGTTTGTTTATAAATTTGTCAATGGTTACATATTTTATCTTAGGTGGATTGCACACCTGATAATTTACTGCGCGCATATTTTCCGTGATCTAATGCAGTGGACTGCCTACCCCCAGGTGGTTTAGATGTATGTAAATTACTTCAGGGTAATCTCAACTTAATATTTGGCTCAGGTAACGCTGGACGAGACAACTAATACAAAATAAAATGTCAATTTATATAATGTATTTCTACTATTACTGTTATAATCTTTTAAGTTGTAATCAATGGTAACTATTAATAAACAAAAAAAAAAAAATTTTTATTTCCATTGTGAATTTCAAAATTCTGGTATGAGCACCTTTTTAAAATGCAAATTTTGGTTTAAAAAATAGCCTATGATCTACCAAATATACACAAAAAATTTCATAAAAATTGGTCAAGCCGTTTCAGAGGAGTTCAATAATAAACACTGTGACCGGAGAATTTTATATATAAGATATAATAATTTAACACTTATTGATTATTATAGTCGAAAAATAGATGAAGTTGCGCCAATAATGATGACTAGGGATGTGATTTCGATGAACCATTTATATTGTTTTCTAAAACTAGATAGGCGATGCTCGTTTAAAATATATATATTTCATGTATACCATAGTATGAAGTTTTTATTTTGACAATTTTCAATTTTAATGTTATTTTTTTCATTTTTTAAAGCATTATTAATACTAAATTCCGATTTTTTTTTTTAATTTTGTTTTTAGATTTATGCTTTAAAAAAAAATGTTGTAACGTATACTAACAAGGATTTCACCTAATCGAAATTCTTCGAATGAATCCGTGCAATGTAAAAATTGAAATTACGAGTGGCAACGAAAAATTAAATTAGAATAATTCTTTTTTCAAGTTCTCGTAGAAGACTTGAAACTATGCAGTAGGTACTGTAAACATTTTTATTAAATTAAATTAAAACAATTATTTAGTTCAAAATTTGTTTAAAATGAACAAAAAATAGGGGCATTCTATATGTGCATTATTTTAGATTTTTAGGGCATAAAAGCATTTTTTGGGTTTTTTCTAGGACATTACAATCCCAGCTCTAATGATGACGATGCGATTTTACGAGCGAATACCTAGCTTTATCTGAAATCACGCCAAACTCGTGATACTATCTATGAAGTGGCGTGATGAGAGGAGGCTGCCTATCGAGGTCGGTCATTAAGTTTTCCCTACCCTGGGATGCTCATAATTGGGAAATTCCAAGCCCAACACGCTACCGACACGATCGATGGTTGGTGTCGAAGGAAGCGTTTAAATTTTAAACAGATATAGGTTACTCGACGGCACAGTGAAACAGTGACGAACAGCGAGCGACCGATCGAGTCTCGTATTATGGCTGGAGACTAGAGAGTGTAATAGATATATCTATATTAATTGTTTGTGAATAGAAATAAATATATTATATAATATGCAGGTACGTGTGTTATGTATTATTGTAGTCGTTACAGAAACAAATTATTTAAATAAAAAATGATTTTCGGTGCCAGACGCAATAAAACCAACCCATAAAAATAAGTGCTGTTTTAGATAAAAATCTAATGGACGTACCAGCGGATGGGGAAAACCTATCCTGCGTACATGGGTATCATGATATGTGAATAACAAGTAAGTAGTAGGTATCTATATGGCTACATATTATTATACTCTACTGTTATTCATAATTAGCAGCAACACATGCAGCTCACTCTCAACCTTAAAAACACATTATTATACATTAATAGTATTATTATTATTATTATTACACCTACTTCATTCGAACAAATATAATATACCTATAACAAATAGCGTTCTCGTACACACTTAAATAAATATTATTATGTGTGGTTTTGTTTTATTATTATTTTTTTTTTTTTTTTTTGCGATGTCACGTTTCCGACACCTATCTAATGAAAAGTGTTCACAACGTTTCTTATGGGAACTTATACGATAAAAGTGAATAACGACAATAACGTTCAATTTACCGGCGTACAAACATCATGTCTATTCTCACACATAATAATATGATTGTACCTACCTCTATATATGATAGAAAATACCTCGTCAGTGTTTGTTTTTCTATTCGTGTAATAAGTATATCTAACTTTAAAATGAGCGAGCATTAATCGAACCTTGTAAACCTCGATAAGTACCTGTATGGCTATATTATATACGAAGAGCCGTACGTGCCACGTAATTAATATAATATGACCAAGCGCCTATGACGAATGTCTTTTACGATCTGAAAAAGAAAAATGGCATTAAAAACCCACGTAACGTATTGTTAATTGTGTTAAAATATACAATACATATATTTTTGTTTAGTAAGTCATTTTAATCACTAAAAACGCTTTTGAAACATTAAATGAGCGAGAACCGGAAAAGGCAACGTTTTTTTTAACACCATTGTATACAAAAAGTATTACAAAGTATAATACAACACTACGACTGTAATATGTGTTTTTATTTTAAATTTTATAAATTATAAAAATCAAAAGAAAAAAAAAGAACAAAGAAATTTTTGAACAAAAATAACAAATATTATGATAATACTTTATAATATTAGTGTAAATGTTTTTTTCCAAAATAAACTACTAATATGGTAATACATTTATGGACAATAGGATGATCCACGACTTTTGCCAGGATTTCACAGCTCGGTCCAAATCTAACCTAACCTAATATTATACTAACACGGTAATATAGTAAACGTGTGACATATAATAACGCTCGTTCGTGTGATGCTTATATTATTTATTTATTTGAATAAACGCCCACGACGACTCAAGTATACATTAAGGCAATGTAATCGTATCATAATATATTAGTACAATACAATAGATATTAACAAAATAATAATACAAATAAAGGTCAAATAAAAATAGTAATAGTAAATTAAGTTAATCAGTAATTTAAATGTAATATATAATGAAGAACCTAGATACCTACTTAAAAATCTAAACGTACAATAAAATATAATCGAATATCGACTGACAGAAAAACAAGGATTTGATAAATATTTAATATCAAACAAATTAAAATTTAACACAGCATCGCCACATAATATTACACCAGTCGTATATCTATCCGTGTCACCGAGACGAGGAGGGTAAAAAATCCTTTTTTCTCGTTCTATTTCCAATGCACGACCGCCTTTGGCCGTCGTCGAGACGGCTCTATTATAAATCCGTCGTCCGTGTAATTCTTTTCGAAAAAACGCGCCGAGACCTGTGCCAATAATACCGTCACAGTTGTGTTCGCACCTGGTTTAACGACGACCACGTCTTGTGTGTCTTTTATAAAGGTCGCGTCTCCTGTGTGTAATTTAATTATATCAAATGCACTGTATAAGATGAACATCAAAGACAACGAGATCGCGTAAAACACGTGTGCGGTTTTGTGAAATTTATGAACCCGAATAATAATATTATTATATGCACACGATATAATATATACTAATTACGTCCGCCGATGACAGAATCCGCGCTCGTCTCCGGCCGAGTCAAAGCTACCGGTCTCGTCGTCGCCTCGGCGCTGTTTGATAATATTAATATTACCTACACAAAGTATAAAATTAGTAATGATACGATTATTAAAATAATTATTTGTGTTATTATGTCGGCGTGTCGTGTCGCAAACGCATAATAATAATATACACGCGCGTTTATTAAAATAATATCAGTCAATATAACGACTGCGGCGACGGTGTGGTGCACACATGCGCCGCCGGGCTACCGTTGTAAATCAATCGTCGACAATAATTTAATGTGTGTACACACATATTATACGATAATAATATATTATTGCGTTTGATATTCAGGGCAAACCTTATATGTGACGGGCAAGTCTCTCTCGTAATATTCTCCTCGTGTGTGTACCACCGCGTTATATTTATTATTATTATTATGTACGACCCGAGAAGGTCTGCTGCCGCTGCTGATGCAGCTCCGATGACTGTTGCGTGTGTGTATTTTCGGACTCGGGGACACGTGTGGTGTGTGTAACGACCGCTGCGGCGTTGAAACGTTCGCGACAGCGTTTCGTTTCGTATAGCCGTCGTAGGCATACACGTCGTCGTTAGGGGAGGAAGAACCGAGAGTCACGTTAAACGACCGGTTAGGTATACGTCACTCGGACTGCAGCGGTTCCCGACCTAAGGGTAATTATCCCTCCCCCCCACCACCACCACCACCACCCCTCAAAGGGTAAAACTGGATTTATCGAGGGGTAAACTAGACAAATATTTTTAAGGTATATTATGCCGCATAAACGCCAAAATTAGTATTTTATACATTTTATGAGAAGCAGAACATTTTTTTTTAAAAAAAGTGAGAAAAAAACAAACAAAAATTTTAATTAACTATTAATTTAATTTTGCTACTTACTTTTCCTATTGCATATTTACTATTAGATATTATTAAATAATTATAAATATATAGTACATACATAGGTACATACAAAATATACATAAACATATTAACTTTCATATATTTTAAAGCTTAAACTTTTATAAATTTGAAATGCGATAAAATGGTGTTATGGGTACATATGCACATGCATAGTAAATATCACGATTAGAAACTAGTAATAAATAATAACCAACACAAAAGTTTATTTCCTACAATTTTTCTTTCGATGTTTAAGTCTTATAACCTAAAATGATGAGTCTTTTATCAGAATTTTTTTTTAATGAATTTGAATACGCCCGGACTGTTTCAGGCGATTTTGAGTGACTGGACCTTATATCCGTGAGTCTTGTAAGCGGCGTCTATTGTATAATGTATATTTCGAATTTGTTTTTTTAACTCAACTTTTTTTTGAGGGGGGGAGAGAAGTATTTGCTAATATCTAACCCGATTTATGGATAATAGTCTCAAAAAAGTTGCAGGGAGCCCCTGGCTTTGAGGTATATTAGAACGAATAGACGACATTTTCGTCGTCTCGTCGTCTAGTCCGACCATTATGACATATATCGACCCTTAGATGCGATATCGTTATTATCATAATCATCATCATCATCATCATCGTTATAAGACGCGAGCATGTCTGCAGACGAAAAACGCCGTCGTCTCGGCGGCGGTGTCGATTGACACGAGCCGGGTTAATCTGTGCGCGCACGCGGAAACATCACACTATACGGTTTTTTCGACTTCTTTTTTCCACTCCGGTCGTCATATAATATAATATATATTATGCGGTACACACGAACACACAATATTTCGGGAAGTTTTTTTCGTGTAAAATACTCTATATTATATTATAATATACATAGCTACTATTGCTGCGGGACACATAAACGCGACCCGACGATTAACAAGTCGTTAAATCGGTGCAGTGGTAATCTATCTTCTTCGCGCGCAATATATAACAATATAATCGTGAAACTTTTTTTTTAAAATAGTTTCCTCGGCGTTTTTCGGGCTCATAATTACCGTCGCCTTGATGTATACATTCCGCGCGTATAAATACGCACTTGTCCGTCGTGTCACATGCTATACACTTGTAAGATATTATGTCGAACTGAAACGTGTGGGCGTGCCAACGCTGCTGCTGCTGCAGGACAAAAAAAAAACATTTAGTTACGACATTTATCTCTGATTTGAGAGCGCAATTTTAATATAATAAAAAGTAAACGTCGCTTGTAAGACTCACGTTGGAACTAGCACAAAACAAGTCTTATAACCGACTAAATCTTATATAGACGAGGTGGGAAAAAAATCAACAACTATTTCAATTAATTATTAACTTTATTTTGCTACTTATTTAGGTATTAGATAATATCAGATATTATTAAATAATTATAAATATATAATACATAGATACTTATTAATTAAATAGATTTTATTTTACAAATTGACTTCCATGGATTTTAAACTTCTACAAATTTGAAATATGATAAAATTTGTTGTGCATACATAGTATATATGATATGATTAGAAACCAGCGATATAGGTAGCTAATAACTAACACAAACAAATTTTTCTACTATTTGTCTTACGAAACTTGAGCCTTGTAATCGATTTTTTTTAATAAATTTGAATACGTCCAGACCATTCCAAGCGATTTTGAGTCTAATAAGCGACTGAACCTTATTATATCCGTGAGTCTACGGCGTCTACTGTATTATTACTATTATACAAATTATACGTAAGGTAAATATTGTAAAATGCGTTATAGCGATTAGAGTGTACAGCGTGTAATATTATATACGACTCGTTGTGAAATTCGTTTCACTATTATATTATTATATTTACTTTGCAACCACCACCTCTTTCCGGCCGAGCGGCGTTCATTAATATAACTAATCGTTTATACTATTGCACGCGTTTTAAAGGCACATTCTCGCCCGTACACATTGCATATACCTAAATATATATATATATATACATACATAAATAGTGTCGTCGTTGACGTATATATATATATATACGAAGCAGAAATGGTCGTGTAATACAAGTAGTGTAATACAGTCGCGCGGAGATGATGGAAATTGCCGATGCCGGGCAACTACTAGTTTAGAGGAATAATAACGATAATTATTATTGTCGCGGCGGCGGGGGCGGGTTGATGTAAATGTATATGTGTATAATAATAGCAGTGGTACCTAAAGTAGTAGTAGTAGTAGTAGTAGTGTAGTTCAAGACTCTCCGGCACAAGGCTCCGAGGCGAACTTTAATAACTATACGCTCTCTCTCTATATATATATATATATTTACACGAACGTGTAGTGGTAGAGTTATGTCGGCGGAAGGGGAGGCCTGGCCTAGCACTATTTCCATAAATTATCATAAACTCAGTGTTTAGCGTTAATATTGTTCTTGATTTCATTGCTGGGGCGCGAAGCTGTATATATATATAATATTATGCTAAAACATTATATACGAGTGCCGTCGTGTATATACGTATAGCGCTAATACATAACATTACTATTAGTATAGATTAACAAAAACCTAATACCAAATTATTACTTTTTATACCATAGAAAACTATTTTACAGTAGGTTATTACGCATTAATATTTTTGCGCACCTGTACGATTGTCCGAATGTTGCATACGCTAACGTGAACTTTTATTAAATACAACTTGTAAACACTTTATGTATCGTCACAATTCATAACTCTTATATATTTGTCATTACAATCGGACTTTTCTCGAATTAGCATTTTACACTTTTGTACCCATTTTAACCCGCAACAACGCATTTATCAGAACATTGGTAAGGTTGCAGTCCTATTATAAAAAAAATATTAAAATGACGCCACTGCCGTGATTAATTATTGATCATTTTATACATTATAGTATATTATTACATATTTATAATATATTGATAGTCGACAGGACTATTATACATAGGACTGAACCGAATAGGATTAGAAAGTTATATTCGTCAAGCGCGAATTGTTCGTTGTGAAAATTATACAGTTAACCGACCTTTAATTTGCGAAACACAACATGAAAATATTTATTAAAATACGTGTCTGTCAAGCGTAGGTATTCCATAGAATTCGTCATAAGCAACCACTTTCTGGCCAAGAACGAAAAAAATGTTTCCAAAAATTCCAATATGTACTAATAATGCCTAAACTACATTATATATTCAGGTGGAGCAAGATATTCAGTGGTAGTTTATAAAACCATGTAAAACGTTATAATAGTTATTAATTATTATATTTATAACGATAATTTTACTACGCGTTAACATATATATATCACTACAGAAGATTATAGATTTTTGATTTTATTTGCTCAACAATTGTGCGAACTACCCGAATATTATAATTATTTTATATAAGATTGACCTGAAGCGGAGTTCGACAAATTTTGTTTTGATAAATCGTATTTAGACTTGCTTCGCCGTTCGCTGACACGTATTGTGTGTGTCAGCATATATCAATGTCCGTTTTATATATCGGGTGTAATAGTTATACAATAATTAACGTCAAGGATTGCTCTCGATAATAATAATTATGAGCATAAACATAATAACAGTTCTGTATACTTAAAACGTTATTTTTCCACGAGTAGAACAGTTACAACGTTAACACGTTAATTAAACGAAATTAACACGCACGTATCTTGCATTGTTGTAATAAAGAAATGTTTAGTTATAATATTCAAATAAAAATATGATTCCCAAGCGAAAACATTGTAGTTGTGTATATTTTTTGTTATTATGTAATTATATTTCACGTTGCTTACAAATGTTTTTTTAACATTAACAATTTACATATTATACGTACATGATTATAATAATTATACAGTGCAGGTCTTAATGAATAAAATTGTGAATTCCACCAAAAGCACCTGCGTAGTTCGCAACTTTTGTGCATTCCATTTATTTTGGAGCAAAAACAATTTTTCAACTTCATTAAACCGAATGACAAAATACAAAATCAGTTTTATTGTTTTCGGAAAGTCTCGAGCAATAGTTTATTTGCAGGTGATATACATACGGAAAGCGATAATATATCTGTCAAAATGAGAGATAATTAGATGAATTATTAAATTTATAAATAAAAAATGAAGACTTCGACGACTTCTTCATAGTAATCAACAGGTACGTCATTATTCAATACCCATGCATCGCGCTGAGCATGATTGTAAACAGTTTGCAGACTTATACGACAAATCGTTGTAATGACAGTTTAAAGGTGTAAACTACACTGTGTAACCACCGGAGCGACCAAGAGCCTCTTGCGGGGACCAGACTTTAAGTACATTTGGACGTAGCACAGATAAGGCCAACCGACCGATAATGTGATAAATGATAATCATTAGTGATGTGGCTACTTGTCAGCCTGTCCACATCATACAACGAATTCGCCGTGCGCGGTTCCGGTTCACTTTTTTCGCAGCAAACGAATTGCGTCTCGATATCCCTTTTTCGTACGAATTATGTCCCGATAATATTTAACAAGTACACTAAAAATTGCGTCCGATGTAAATACATTATTTTCCTTCCTATTTAATACAGACTTAGAATTGTCAATAGCGACATTAAATATTATATTACAAAAGATAGATTAAAAATATTGTTTTTCATCATTTCATAATTATATACATCAAAAATATTGTTTTCGTTGTTAATTCATTAGCTAATTAAAATAAAAAAATATATATATATATAAAAAAGTTATAGGTTATTATATTATTATATTAAAATGTTAAAGAGTATTTATTTATGGATTGGTAAAAATTTGAATGATACAGTTTTGATATAGTCAAAACTTGTTATTTTGTTCACGTTGTTTTCTTAAAAATTCTTGTTTTTCATATATTTCACGTCTTATTTTCTTTATTTTACCACCTCTACGTTTTTAAATATACCAGTAAATTTGTAGATATTTGGATAAGCAGAATAAAACATACCGTTAAGTTTTGAATGGAAAGCTTCACAGCTATTTGTTGTCCGAGTAATTGAACCTGAATACATTGCCCATAAAAAAAGAGCAAAGTCGTAATCTCGTGATTGGGAGCTATGTATTTAAAATATATTTTGTAAATGTTGGTTCTTTTACATTTTGTGACTATATCGTTGATGAAAAAGTTTTTTATATTTTCAGGTTTCAAAAAGGGGAGACCAAAAAATATTTTTAAATAATTGCTTATTTCTGATTTTAGTTTATATTCATTACTCAATCCTAGAACTCTCCACCAACTCTGGCCTATTATACAATATATTAAACAATCGACATCCTTTTAATTCGATGGATGTCAAAACAAATATAATACTGCCAAGTGGGACGCAATTAGTATAATCGTATAGAAAAACCGGGACGCAATTCGTATGTCACTAATCTCAATTTTTAAATCGGAGACGCAATTCGTATGCAGCAATTTTTTTGGTTTCGTAGTGGCACCTGATGGTTCTCGCTGCAGCAGTCACGACCATTTTCAATTGTGTTAATTGAATTATATTTTGAATATGCGTTTGAAACACCGTTTCGTGCAGTACAGACATAATTATTAATAAAACAATATATTTGTCGGTTTCCGTGACGAGCTAAATTTAAAATTGCACAAAATGACACTTTCAAATGTTAGTAGATATTTCATACTTCAATAATTCCTCATTTCAATACAATCGAGGTGCAGCCAACCATTATTGTACAGTTAACTTAAATACACATACAACATAACGCTATTTTAGTAGTGTGTAGGCCTAGGATAAATGGTGGAAAAACATTACACTTCGATTTCCACGAATAACAATAAAAAAAAAGCCAAACAAATGTACAAATATTTCAATGACGTTTAATTTATTATATATTGTACCTAATTAACAATATTAACTTTATTATTTCCTAGCCGCATTTTTTAATAAAATTATTTATAAATCACTAAAAATCTATTTTTTAAGTATTCGTTTTTATTCAAAACATACAATTAAACCCTTCTGTACATAATATTGTGTAGATTAAGAAAAATTAAATGCAAATTATTTCATAGTCAAACTAAAATAGTTACCAATTTTCCAGTATTATTTTTTTATAAATTGTGTTATTCTGAACATTATAGGTAATATTCTTATTAGGATGTTTCTTGCCACGCGAGAAAATTGAAGTTAGGTTATAGTGTATAATATTTATGTTTACATTATAACATAAAACATGAACATACTAATTATTATATTAAACAAGATTTTATCTAACAGATCTTACGTTTAAATACTATTATGTGTTTCATATTTTTTGTTAGGACCATAATAATAATTAATATCACGAGATTGAGTTGCAGAGTTTCGAATCAAATGCGATTCAACTCGTTCAAACCATACTCATTTCGTATAATTAATTATGTAATAAAGCAAAATTTAGAAAATTAAATTAAATATGTTTGAATGATTTACCACTATTGCCTTTGCATAGTTAAAACTACTGTAAACGAGCCAATCAAGTCATTATGGTAATTTACACCGGATCGGATCTACAAAACACCGCACACGTTTTTACAAAAGGCGCACCGGCCTCTTTCTCGAGAACAATCAGCAAGCCAATTACATACATTGATCCAAATATAGGTATCCCTCGATAATTAAACCGTAATTTTTGAGAAATCGAAATCCTCGGGGTTTGAGAGACGACGGTATTTCACCTATGTACAGCGCCCTTTTCCGAGGTACGCCACGACTGAATATCTCGACGTATTATGTACAACGCGAATTTTACGTTATATGTATATTTGCGGCCGTTTAATAATTACGCGTCGGCGGGACCGATCGTTCGATATTCGATCTTCTACGGTGGTACGCGCAATACGCCTATTATATTATATATTATGCGCACATGAACCCATAAAGGTGTAATAATAGAGTATGCGGTTAATGCGGTGTCGTTGTTTCGCACTGCAGTTTTATCGCGCGATCGCCGCGAAACGTTCGCCTATATCTATATTATAATAAATATATCATATTTATAATAGGTATATAGAGGCGCAGGCGTGAAGAAGAGACGGCCGTGTGAGGCGCACACCGCACGCACACGCACACACTGCTTTAGGTATACCTACCCACCTGTAGACTCACCGCAATGTATACATATACGCGTACAGCTAACAACGTGTGTGCATTATAAAGTATAATGTATAATATAGTGTGTGTTTCTCGCAGCGTTCCTATGTATATGATATATATATATTTGGTATATACAGTGTACCGTGCACACACTTCGGAAACCATCATCATATTATAATTAACCGGGCGCGCACGTGAATAAAATTATAACGTTCGGAAACGGGCGACGGAGACACGGTCTTCTTATATATTATATATATTTTTATTTTTTTTTTTTTTTTTTGATACAATGGCATAACGTTATTCTGCGTTTATATATATATATATATATATATATGCTGTGGTGCTGCGAGCGTTTAAATTTTGTATCATTATTGTACCTACATAGCATATACGAGACGATTTATTTATTATATTATTAATATTGTCCTACTTCGTGTACGCGTCTCGCGTCTGCGGTTCAAGATACGCCAGAAAAGGTATATGTACCGTGGTCTATAATAAGCCACAATATACCTTTACAACAATATGCGTAATGTAAAAAAATACATAGTTGTACACCTACGTCGAGATCAAACTATATAATATAATAATGGTATATATTATAATATAATACGTCGCTGCTGTTATCGTCGTGACGCCGAAACGTTTTCGTGTCCACATGCGGAAGCGCTCTCGTCGTCATCGCCCGTAATTGGCGATAACATAATAATAATATAATGTATAAAGGACCGCTGGCCGTCGCCCATCAATCAACCGTTTCGAATAGTATTTATTGTGTATCGCGTTGTTATAATTACCGTCGTCGAACCCGTATAAAAGCTGCGTTCTTTTGAACATTACAATATAATAATAATATATTTATCCGTTGTACCTATATGCATATACATTATTAAATCCACGACTACGACGGGTTCACCGGCACTATGTATTTTATTATTATTATTTTAGAAGTATATACCAGCCGTCGCGGAGAATATTAAACGCGAATCAGACGATTATTATTCGGTTTTTCTTTCTCTTCATCGCCACCGTTCGTTTTTTAACCTCCACCCGCCGCTGCCGTCATCCGCTTGGACCGCGGACGTTAAAGTCATCACTGCGCATGTGGACGATCGATTCGAATTGATAGGTTGTCACGACACGGTACAATAATATATATATATATACAGAGAGAGAGGTACCTTCCGTCTTATAAGCCATATATATATATATTATGCACCTATACGCGTTTTAATGAATAGATCCGGTCGAGTAGATCGGCCGACTCGTTAAGTTTTCAATCTCGACACGACCGTCGGCATATAACTACTACGTATACCTCTATACACGGCCATACAGGTGGTTCTTTGACAAGCGATATTACCTACATACGTTATAGAAGAAGTGTGTGCGTGTGTACGACTGTGTGAACGTATATTGGACTGTAATTACGAGCTGAAAACTCCGAATGAATATCCAAACGATTTTTATTTTACTACCTATACAGGTATAACACATATTATATTATGTTTATACGATAACAAGTGTTGGACGGACAACACTTGTTGTATCTATAGCTGGTAGAATTCGTTTTGTACAAACGACCGCGTATAGATTACGAACGATGTGATTATTTCACGATGTACCTATACCGGGTGATTATTTAAACGTATAACACACACAAATAATTAACACTTATGAAAATCCATAATTTGAAGTCATCATATAAGACTACATATTTTTACCATTTATTTATGCTTTTTTTTTTAATTTTTAAGTTGTAATTTATTATATTAGTTTTTAAATTATATACATATTGACATGCTGCAGATTTACAACCTCATATTCTAAAGCAGAATATTTTTATCAGAGTATTGCGATTTATGAAAATCAAATTTTAACGAGTAGATAGTTTATTAGTATTTAAAGTTTAAACGAGCTATTTAGTAGACTAACATTATACGGAGTTCTCCTGTGCTGCTCCACTTCACACATCTAAACTTATAACTATTATACGAGTAAATATTTAATTAATACTTAATGAAACCAAGAAAAAAACGTTATAAGATCAAATTCTTTTCCAAAAATAGCTTCAAATTTGGTAAAACCAATATTTTCAAAAACGTTGTTGATTTCGAAGGAGCATAAAAATAATTTTAAAAAAATCAACCGGTATATATTATATTATATTATCAGTTATATGAAAACACGACGCGCACATTCTACTCCGATTATCCACATTCGTTATAGGAATATATTATAATATTATATAGGTACATTTTTTAACGTTTCAATTCGTCCATTCAACGAACACACAATGCGTATAATATATTATTAGGCTTGAACGTTACAACTAAAACGCGTATATGTGAGTGGTTATATTTTATTTTTATATATTATGCCTACGTTTATACTGGAAATTTGTACTATCCTCTTGTCGATTATGAGATATCGAAATTTAAAGTTTTATATCGATACACTACACTACCCTATCCTACCCTACACTGTACTGCCGCCGACAGCGTTAAAATTTATGCTCGCAACGCGTATTAGTATAATATTAGAACACGTCATTATATTTTATGTAGGACGGCAATAATTTTTATTCGATTTACTAATCGCGTACGATATATTTAGTCTGTGCAATTGAAGAGTAATATCGACTTATGATCGCATTTTATCGCACAGACAGATTACAAAGAAAAAAAGATGATCGAGTATTTTATTGTATAAAGCAAGTACCGTGGGAATAAATTATTACTGCGTTATATTGTATTCATTATAATATAAGTGTTATAAATCGCAGGTGTGTCACTGTTTGCAGCAGGAATGTCACTATCGATATGAAATACGGTATAATAATTAGCTGCTGCGCTCCGTCTGTTTAAAAGTTAATTCAAAACGCATTTTTACTTGACTGTATTTGTGTTTTACTTATAGTTAAAAGCCTGTTAACAAGAAACATGTTATTCACGATATAACTTTTAACGTTGCACGACAACAACGAATTTCTCGTAAATAAGATATTTTGATTGCAACGCGGTGACGCATAATCAGAATTTCAAGTTGATTCGTAAACATTAAACTTTGACAAACTTTCAAAGTCTCGAATGATTTTATGCATTTCACCGACCAGAGCATTATTAAGCATGTACATATTCAAAACAATATACTAATGGAGACTAAATTCAAGACTGAAGGACTTAATGTTAACTTGGGTGTGTATCAATCATATATATATATATTATATTTATATCCTTGCGATTCATATCAACCACGTGTCTGTGTACAAGTAATACCTACTTAACCTTACATGCCACATAACAACAAAAAAATGGTAAACATAATATTTGTCTACATATTTACAAGTTTACAGGATGGTCAACTATTATGAATAACTATTACGTATTATACGCATATATGAATATATTATATTTTTATTTGATTTGTTAATTTTATAGTAACTAATAAGTTATTCACTAATATCATATTTCTACTTATTTAATCATCCAAGCACCCAAAAGACAAAAAAAAAATATTAAAATTTAGCTCCATACTATTATAATATTATAACAATTAAGAATTCTCATCGTAGAATATAATATATTTATCTACAACACACCTAAATATCTAAGTAGATGAATATTTTGAATTAACAGAAAACGTAGATCAGAAATATGATTGTAAGTAAATTCAAAATGTATACAGCCTATAGTTTTATAGATAATCAACCGTAATTGTACGTGTTAAGTATTTTTTTATATATTATCAAATTGCACATTTTTTTTCTATCAGTTTTGTTTCAGTCTTCTAAATCGATTATATTTTTTCCACAAAAGCACAACCACGATACCTATATTTCAGTATTAATAATTGTGTGATATTTTGCTCAATAAATGTAATTGCACGAGGAGAAAAACGACTTTTTCGTTTGTTTAAGGACGTTTCAACATAAAGCTTTAAGCAGCGCGCACCTATCTGAAAAAAGAAACTAACTGTGAAATTCGGTTCGTATTTTAAACACAATTATAATTATCAATTATATTCATACAATATAATATACGTATACATTATTATACACTAAACTCGTGTATACAGTTTGAAGGATTAGAATAATAGGATTCAATATTGCAGTGTAGTGACTACTTATTTTCGGTCTGTTGGTCAAGAGTATTTTATTTTTTTTTTATTTGCACGAAATATAAAATTATGTTTTAATTACTGCAGATAACACGATGCTCATGACAAACTTACACGATTCTAATTAAGAACGAACACGGATAAAACGCGGCAAAATAATAACAACACGTCGTTATTATATTAACTGCTTATTAAAATGATGCTAATAATAAACTCGTACATTGTACTTATATTATAATATTGTTTTATAAATTTCATACTGGTGTTACGGATATTTTTAAATAATATAGAGTATATAATATATATATATATAAGTATATATAGGTATAGGAATTTTAATTTACATTAATTATAATTCGTTTAAAATATATGAATACGATTTTAGTCATAACGGATTCAGACCATTTGGGTTATACGGTGAAAAATAGTATATTTATATCTATATATAATATATAAGTATATACTTATAGAAACATATTATAATGTACACCGATGTTACTTTTTTTTCGGAGGATAAACTCGTTAATTAGTAGTTTCTATAGTGTATTTAAATATGAGTACTTAAATTCATACATTGTACGTGTGCGGACATTATTTTATAATAATATGCAATATAAAATGTATATATTTATGTATAGGTGTACAGGCGAATATACAAAATTACAGCGCATTTTACACGCACCAAGTACAATGGACAACCTGTTGTGAAACGCGCCCAAGACTCTTCCAACAGTAACATGTGATTTTAATAGCACCGAAACGGATTCGGTCAATTTTTACGCCAATTAACTACTATACCGTAAATGTTCAATATCGATTTCAAATTCGCAATATCCAAGCGACCAGTCAGTCAAAATATTCTAAACGCGGAGGATTCGCTGCAAGAATCGAATACCAAAATCGACGAATAGTTATTGCTCCCCACTCCGCACGACAATCGTACATTACAGCATTTACTTGTACGTCTGAATATTTCCAAAACGCAAAACTCTACCAGAGTCCTATAGCAAATTGTTTCCTATTTCGTTTTTTATTCACAATATAATAGTTTGAAAACTATTTGAAGGTATATTTTAAAAATAGTAAACATTGAGTCACAAAATAATGGCTTTGGTCCGGAGTCGATCAGACAAAGTCGTTTGATCAACTTCGCGCATCTACAATAATACATTATAGGTATAATAAATAAATTATAATAATTGTACCGAAACATTTAAAAACTAAAATCAAAAATGATATATTATTTAATATTAGCAAGAATAATTTAGTAATGTGGGTCTGCAGTACCAATATTAAAAAGGAGAAGATTTTCGTTATTATATGAAGTGAGTAAAATATAGGTACTCGTGTTGATACCTATACTATATTTATTTGTTTAATAATTAATTTTTTGAGCCGTTTTATCGCCACACAGTCATTAAACTCTAGTCGAGTGCGTATATAATGAATGATAATATACCATTACGTCATTTGTATATGAAAGTTGTATATATTTATACGTTCAACTTATTTAATCGATTTAAAAGGCTTGAATTCTTAAATAAATGGTTTGAAAAATCACAGAAATGAGACTATCGTGACTTTGCAGAACTCTACAATGATTATTTTACATAAATCCGCATATTATACTCGAAATAAATTATATTTTATAAATATATTAAAATCTGAAAATGTTTGATCTCTTCCTGAAATGGATGAAACTTATTTTTCTATGTTATTACTTATTTTATATTCTGAGCAAATCAATGTATGTATTGATTTTTGGAAGTGTTTTTTTTTTTTTGTAAACGCGTAAGTAAACGTTTATTATATAGTTGAAAAAATTCTTTAATCTTCAACTTTAAGAGTAGTTGCTGATAGTAAATTGATTCAATTGGTAGTTTTGAGAGGATAAAATAGAAAATTCCAATTACTTTTCAACATAATTGGGAAAAAGTGCCCCAAAAATGAAAATAAATGAAAGAAATATGGGCATTTTTACACAAATCCATTGTTTTTGACAAAATCGATTTTCTTGATTTTGTTGTAATTCAAAAATAAATTATTATAGATACTTGAATTTTTTAATAAAATGTCATATTAGCAATACGTGGTATAATTTTCAAAATGTTCTTCTTACTTTTTTTAACTATTCATAAACGTATGAAATATTTTTATTTATTTTTTTTTTTGTCCATAAATGTGGATCATTTTTTTTAAAAAAAGCTTAAAAATTTAAAACATGGTTCTTCGTAAGTAATTAATACTTAAACAAAAAAATTTTAAAAATATATAAACACAATTTTTTTATAAACATTAATTTTTACACAGGATTTACAGGGGTGGACGGGGTACTGTTGCGCGAGCGGAATAATGATTTTGCAGAATAACGATGGTATCACGACGACGGTATCACTGTTCACTACATAATATTATAACGGATAACCCGTGTTATATACATGCGCAGTTATGGGCGGAGAACAAAAAATACAAAAATCGTAAATATTTATAATATAGAAATAATAATATTACCAGTGACCCCTCGTGTATATCCGACCATACTTCGCGAGTCATAATATAATAATATATTTATACGGATTTCACAATGCCCATATCTATATGCTTATTATTATTATTATATAAGCGCGTCGAACATATTATTATACGACGACGAGGATGGTCGTGCTCGTCTTACGACGACGGCGACGTCTCCATCCGATCGAGTATAGATATACACGTTCGTATAATATAATATAATATTATTATCGTAAAATATAACATATAATAATATTCCGCCGATCACCGCGCAGCCGTCGTCGGTGTACGTCTAAATTCAGGCCATCGTACCCTTCCCGGCTAGAGAACAATGGGCCGGCGGCGGATTGCTATTATATTATATATACCCGTGCGGCTACTGCTGCTGTGCCCACCCACCGACTGTCAACTAATGAAGACATAATTTCTACTTCTTATATATACGTATAATAATAATATTATTATTATTATTATTATTATACGACGACGACGTTGTCCTTTGTGCCCCGACGACAGAGATCCCACGCGTGCGCCACATATCCGACGTCCGATCGACGACGATAGGTAATAGTGTACCTATATATATATATATATATACTGTACGTAAGTAGTATATCGCGATATGTATATATATATATATATATATATTAGCGTGTGTCTGAGAGTATTCGTGGTGCGGTGCGGGAGAGGAGCGGAACACATATGCTCGTTGCGAGCTGACGATCCACCGCCGAGGACATGACTGATGGGACCCGGTTCCGAGTACTGGGAATCCGAGGCGGACGGGAAAGAAAGGAAAAAAAAATAACATCCATACGTACACGCCAGTCGTCTGCGTTTGTTTTTTTCATTTTGCAAATCTCGGCCGATGTCGAGATGAAAAAAAAAAAACGCCACGCTACACCGCAATATGCGCGAGGACCGCGACCGTTTCACTATCTACACACTTTAATATTATTATATAATAGCGTATAATGATGATATTATATTGTAAAGATTATTAAACTGTTTCGATTGATGAAATACGATGCGCGGCCGATCGTGCATTATTATTACAGTGCAGTACGTGACCGGTTTTATGGGTGAGGGGGGTGGGGGGGATTGGCGGGTAATCGCCCGGGAGCGGAAAAATTTTTTCACATAAAATAAATGAAAATTAATTTTTTTTTTTCATAAAAAGAACTCTAAATTTTCAAATCTCAGATACCTATAAAAATCAAATGTTTTGTAAATTTCTAACAAAATGATTTGCAAGCTTTCGTGTTTTTGACAATTTTTTTTTTTAATTTTAACTTTAGGCGCGCATAAAAAACTTTTGTGAATCAACGCTTGTATTTTTTTTTTAATTACACTGATAATAACTTATGAAAAACCTTCAATAAAATTTTAAATTTTTGAAAAAAAATTTGGCCATAATTGTAATATGATATTAAAAAAAAATTTATTGAAAACGAGCGCCCTAAACTTTGAGCCTGGGGGCGCAAAATTTCTAAATCCGACCTTGGTCCGATATATAACATAATCATTATCGTAATATCGACTTATACGCTATGCTATTATATAGTAATAATATTAATATTATATCCTCGTCTCTCGACTTTTTAGTCAAATATTGATTTATCATATAATATTAAATGCAAAAAAATCGACGACGACCATATCATCACGTAATAATAGGACGAAAGTTCGCTGCGAGATTGCGGTAAAAACGTAAAATATTGTGGCTGTTTCGTCGGCGGCGGTGCAGATGCACTAAAAAAGGCCTTGGTCGTTAAATTATATATTATTATATATACCTATACGCCCTAGCTGAGGGTCACAGCGAGCTGAAACGACGCATAATATAATCGGTCGGGTGTCCGCGTACGTTATGAATATGTAATTTCTGCTCGGTAAACATATATTATCAATCTCGAATCGTGTAGGTATACGCGTTATGCATACAGTGTACGACAACGATATATTTTGGTATAATGTATATATAATAACAATAATATGGTCACCGATAACTACAGCGCATGAAAATATTATATATAATAACGTATATGTATATAATACTATACATATATTGTAGGATAATGACTAAATTATATATATACATAGTTGCCTGTGCAAACGCAGAGCGGTTACCCCGTTTTTGTGACCACGGATTTGTCAGATTTCCGTCGAATCCTTTGATCGGCGTGTTTAAAACATCGAGTAATGTTAAACTCGCTTATTATTCCCATCGTGACACGATTATGCCGCGATCGATTGGACAAATATATTATTATACGGCGAAACCTCTAAACACCGAAAACTCTCGGTCGCTGAAAATGTCTCCGCTATTCCGAGGGTTCAGTTTGTAGAACACGTGTAGTTTGTTCCCCCCCCCCCCAAAAAAAAAAAAAAAAAACCGTCCGCTATTCGGAGGTGGACCGTTTTATTATTTTTATCGCTACTCCCGTGACTCAAACGGCTGAACGATGCAATACACTTATCATATAACTGCACCAATACATTATTTTACGTTGTAAGTACACATGTATATATATATATATATATATGCGCGCGCGGACTTCGAGTCGTGCTCGGGATAATTCGCGGTAACGCGTTTTGCAGTGCATAATATAATAATGTATTCGGACGGCGGCGGCGCGGGACGTGGAACAACAACGCTTGTTCGCGGGCGGCGGTGGGGTGCGGGCGGCGGCGGGGGTGGTTGTAATAACGCGCAATTCGGCTAGAGATTAGACCGCTTACAACGTACATAACGGCGCGACGGGTTGTGTTGTATATTATACTGTTGATACTACCACTACCACCACTGCCGCCGCTACACGCTGAATTATATTATGTATATACGCCTGTAAGTGAATTTTCTCATTTACGCCGAGGTTTAACAACGCCCCAACGGTTTATGCTCGACAGGGCGGCGATTTTTCATTCTTATCGCGACGTAAGTCGTTTTTGGTTTTTTTTTTTTTTTTTTTTTTTCACCGGGAAAAATCTATAACAGAGTTCCGTTGTACGTTTTACAAATCTCTCTTTTTCCACACCTGCGGAGTTACACGCGCGCCGCATACACATTATATTATGTGTACGGCATATGTATATATATATATTATACACTCGCACCTATTAATTATTGTAAAAAAAAAAACGGTTTAATAATGTAAATTTATTCTGCAGCCACGACGTGTGATGACCGTGCGTGTTTTTAGGGGTGGCTGCTCGAATTTTTCGAATCGTGTGGATAGGTTTAGGTTTAGCTCGATTGTGTGAAACCGTATGGTACGATAAACTTGCAATATAATATAACCGTATATTGTATACATATATATTTACTATATTACTATAAATACCTATAGCCTAGTACGATTGTATAAACTTTAAGTAATATAATTGTTATTAATTAAGAGCAACACGTGTTATTAACACGATAAAACGAATAGAAGTCGAATGCACGTGAGTACGTTATTAGTTTGTTAATATTATATATATTTTCTAACGATATTTTGTCTTAAGTATTTAAACATCCCGTCATGCCATATTGCCACTGAAATTGTGCGTTTTGTAAAACTACAACGAAGGCTCGGACCGCGGTTGAGTGTGTTCTGACGACATACGCATACACAGATTCAATACATAAATAGTTTTCGTAATATTGCGAAATCTTTAGTTCGAGAAACTATATGTAGATAATATTATTGTTTGCCTATTTTTTTTTCTGATAAAATACGAACCATCGTGTACGTTCATTTTTTTTAAAAGAATTTATAATTGTATAAAGCTTTAACAACTGCAAACGCCTAACCGTATACGCGCTACAACCGTTTCTTCGGCAGTATATATTATTGGGGGGGTACCTATACCTTGTATAGCTCGATTGAGCAATACCATACGCCTTTTTTTACATTCGTATACGTCGTTTTATTATTTATAATAACTATAGTCAGTAAGGAATAACAATATCATCGTCCAGTCTCCGCCACATTATTAAGTAGGTATACGAAATCAATAATATTGTGCGTCACATTTAATAATAAGTAGGTAGGTATTCATAATATTTTTATGTTTTTTTTTTCAAAAATTTTTGTCGTAAAAGCATTAAAGTATTTACAACAAAACATATCGGCCTCCTTTAAACGCAATGCTTAATATATTATGTCATTAAATCTATATAATATGTTTTCTCCGCGCTTCACTCAGAAGTAGAGAATTCACGCAAATCATATAATATAATAATACGATACGGCTATATACTGTGCAAAGCTATACATATGTATTATAAGTATATGATATACGTATATTATATTATATTTTAATCACTCGCAGGAATTCGTCGAGACACGTGTACCTATATATAGGTGTATGTACATAATACGAGTATATAACTTTTTAATACATCAAAATAAGATTGTTAGTCCGTGGAAATTGTTTTATGGCCGCTTAAGAAACACGAGTACGCACTTCGCATGAATTACAGCTAAGGCGGCGACGGTCGGCTGCTGCGGGCTACTGCCTCTACCTATAGGTACCTACCTACGTATTTTTTTTTTTTTTTATTTTCATGTATATATTGCCACGGCGCGCGTTCGCAATTCGGTGCATAGAAGGTATGCCGTTCGACACGCACGGCGCATAAAAAGTTATAAAATATTATATGGAAATGAAATGGGAATTTTTTTTTTTTTTTTTAGTACGGCCATTAAAAATTAGTCGGAGACTGTAAATTTATTGAGTGTACCTACGCGTATATACATACCTACACAAGACGAGCAGTCGCTGCGGCATAACAAACTTAGTTAATTTGTTGCACGCTAATTCGCCGGACGGCTGTAGCAGCAGTATGAAGTGCGATCGCGTATTTAATATATATCATGTTGTACAGCGTTCGCGCCTTGGAGATTTACTCGCTGAGCGTTTCTCGGCTATAATATACCATGGGTCGTAGAGAAATGAATGTTTTAATGAAAAAAAACTGTATAATATAATACACTCTCGCTACCACCGCCGCCGTCGCACTGGTTTAGCTGCTGTACAGTCAACGCCGCCGGGTCTCTTAATGGGAACTTTTATAATTATAATATATGTGATTATGTACCTATATATTATATATTATACTATATAAGTGTATATTATATACAGCTGCAGCAGCACTTGTTTGATCGCGCAGACGAATTCTATACGTACTGTTCGGACGAAAACTTACTTTACCTCTGAGCGTTGTGTAAGTTTATCAGAATTTTTGATAAAATGTACACATTAGGACAACGAGATTCTATTTACGAATTCTATTTTATATTGTTTTAAGTCTTTCTGCATTTAATTAGCAAATAAAATTAAACAATTCGGTTTTTCACAAGAAAAGATATTTTTTATCACCTTGTCAACAGCGAGTTAACTAATGTGAGTCATGCTTATGATATTTAAGTGTTGAATGCTTGTAAAAGAAAATCCAATTTGCGTTCATTTGAACATATACCTATACACTATAGTATATTATTAGCTTATTAATATTAGAGTGAACTAACATGTTATTAAATTTAAAGCTTAAAATATTTTATGTGATTGAAAATTGGTTTTTTATGGTGTATTAATTTTTGAGCGTTTTTAAATTTCAATATTTTACATTCGTATCACTCGCTTAAAAATTTAAATATTGTAAATCACCGAAATATACAAATACAGATCAAATTCTTACCTTTAAGTTTGATTTATAATAATATTTATATTTTGTAATAGCATTTCAAAATTGGACCTTCCAATCTAACTTAAGCTAACTACATAAAATTGATCCTTCTTATAATTGGTTTGCAATTTACGCCTTTTGCACTTGACCCTAACACAGATTTTGTCGTCGCCCAAGTACTGCTTGTATACAGAGTTACTGGTTTGACTAGAACTTTATATAATGTTACTTTGGATTTTCTTGATAATAGTTTTGATTTGAAAAATGGTATCAGTCCATAGTTACACTTATTTGCTGCGATGAGCCATCTTTTAACATCTTCGTGGTTAATAGCATCTTCATTAATATTTGCACTTAAGTATTTAAAATTTCCTACCTTTTCAAATGTGTATTAATTTACTTTTAATGAATCTGTTCTGTAATTTTGTCTAGATACTATCGTGTACCTATTTTGTCTTTGTCTCATTGTTTAAGCTAATTTTTTCACCTCCTTCAGCAAGATATCTGTTGTGTTTTTTTGGTTGTTATTTGTTTTGGCTAATAAGGCTATATCATCCGCTTAAACAACTATTGTAAATGTTGATTGTCTTTTATTTTTATGCTCATGGCTTGGGATATTACTACCCTCATAACTGTTTCTAGGCGATGTTGAACAGTGCGAGTGATAAAGCGTCACCTTGTTTGAGATACGTCGTTACTGGATACTCCTCAGATAATTCTCCTCTAAAACTTATTTTACTTTTTGGATTTTTTTGAATTATAAGTGCACATTTTTATGAATCTCGTTAACTTGGCTGGCTAATTGGCCTATGACTTCCCATAATTTTTCTTTGTTGATTGAGTCATGCACTGCTTTGAAATCAACAAACAATAGATGTATATCTTTATCGAATTCGTGACTCTTCTCAACAACTTGTTTTACTATGGATATTTGGTCTGCTGTTGATTTTCCTAGCATAAAGTAGCTTGGTATTGTCCAATTATTTCTTTGCTATAAGGGTTGATTCTGGTAGGTAGTATATTAGACAATAGTTTATATGTTGTATCGAGTAGTGAAGCCTCTCTATAATTTTCACACTCCATGATGTCTCCTTTTTTGTTAAAGAGTATAGAATGGATATACGCAATGGTACTATGTATAGAATAGACAAACTTATATGATACCTATACCCATTTTTATGTATATGTATTTTTAGTAAAACCATCGAATATTAATAAGGAATAATTAATTAACATAAAAAGTGACTTTATAATTAATAATGTGACGTAGTATTATCACTGGAAATTCACAACTTGGTACTATAGTTATAAATGTATTCATAGTTATATCATAATTTATTTCGTTATGACCTTTTGTTTAAACAGTACCAACTTTTGTTTTTCGAAGGTTTATCTACAAACGTATATATCTTTGCCATTATAGTGAATTAATAAAGTGTAAATAAAGTTACTCCTGACTTTTTATTACTCATTATATAGGTTGACTTTGGATTTTTAACTTAATTTTATACATTAATTAAATAAATAACGAAAATGATTCAAACTGAATCCTATAGTAGCATATTTACTTATATAGGTGGATTTGGTTTTATTAAGAATAATAACGAACGCGCCATAGTTCAAAAGAAACGAAAACCTACACTAAGGCCTCCAAATTATAAAAATCTAAGAACATATAAACGCCCTGGCTGTAAATTTCGATATTTCATTTCATAATTCAATAGACTTCACTTCAATTTAAATATACATTTAAAACCCACGGTCGTTCGCACGATCTTTTTATTTAAATATTATATAGTATATCTTTATGCCTAATTATATTCTTCATCCCTACGCCATTATATAATTGATTACAATGTCTAACCAATCTCGAGCACTTTTCTACCACTATATGTTAATACAATTATTATCGTGTTAAAATATCCAAAAATACCTATATTCTGTAAATAAATCGTAGACGTAAATAGCCTACTTAGACTAGGGGGAAAAAAAGGTAGATTTGACGGGTTATTGCTAATGTCGATACCGCACTTAAATGCGGATTTCATTCTCACACAAATTGTACGCGCCAATAAATTATTGGCACCGTTTTTGTGTCTACTCGTTTTCCCGGTATAATATAATTTCACCCCTGCGCGTGCACCTATATTCAGTTATAGTTGCCTGTCGCAAAACGAAAACTGCTCCGACGAGTGTTGATAGTGTTTTAGTGTGTGTGTGTGTGTGTGTGTGTGTGTGTGTGTGTGTGGGTGTGCGTTTGTGTAATTTATCATATTTATTTAATACCACAGACGCGACCGCCGCTGCGTGTACACGCAGAAAACAATGTGCCGAATAATTGCTGCGATCCATTTTATACTTACGCACCGTATACACACCATAGGCCCCTCGGCGGACGACGACGACAATGACGAGTAGTGGGTTGAGGTGGAGGAGGAGGCGGCGTATTCGTGTTAACGACTCGACACATTTTCGCCACGCTCTGCGAATGACACAGCAACCGTTTCGGTTTGTAAACCGTATGATGTATATTTTTTGTATATATGTGTATAATATACCCCCACAATAGCGGCGGCGGCGTTTTTACGCCCACCGACGAGCGTTTTTTCGGTTTTTTTTTCCTCCGCGCACTTATTTTCCGTTCCGCTCGCGCTGCGGCGGAAGATATATAAACGACACTCGTTTAATACATCCACCGCGGATATAAATGCGAACACACACACACACATGCGCATATATATTATGGTATTATACCAGCACATCGTAATATATATAAAAAAAAAAGCGGTGGTCGCGGTGTGCGAGCGAACGAGTGCAGCAGTGGTACAATGTGCTCCTGCAGCACATATATTACATATATATATATATATTATTTTTGGGATTCGTTCTGCGCGCCGCAAGTCCTAAACACATTCTCTCCCCGCGCGCGCCATGTTTGCATAAAACGGTACACGTGTCCGGGCTGGGGACGGAGTGGACGGACGGACAAAAAAAAAACGGACAAAAAAAAAAAATTACAAAACAAAACAAAGTCTCTTTCCGTCACCGCCGCCGTCCGTCCGCTGCGTTTTACAGCCAAACATTAAAACCATCAAAAGCAATTAATTACACGAACCGTTTGCGGGTCACCGCCAAAATATATCTGCTCTCGGCACTTTTTATTTTATTATTATTATTATACTATTACTATTGCTATTATTTTTATATTATATCTCTTTTTTTTCGTTTATGACTTTTTAACCCACCGCCTACACGCGGCTCATCGAAAAATATGATATTTTCCGAGCCGTTTTATTTTTTTTTTTTTTGTATATTACATCCATATGATGTATGTATATAAATATATCTATATAGAGATACATTCGATAAAATATTATTATGTCACCGAGTCCTGCTGTACCCATTTGTAATATATATATATATATATGCGCAGTGTTATCGAAAACTTCGATATCGTACAAGATTTTTTATTCATTACATTATTTTTCTATCATACTAGATCGAATATAACACAACGTAATATCATAGCGATTTATGTCGTAACGATATTATTAGGTATAATGTAAAAAATATTAATGTCAATATGTCTAGACATGTATACAAAGTGTACCTACATAACTTTACTGGAACTACTGTAGGTATGCTCACAAGTATATATAAGAAAGGTTAGGTAACCCATACTTATAAATATCTGTATAATGTTTTAATCGTTCTTTTAAATTTACATTTATTCAACTTTAATTTACGATATATTTAATATGAACAACTGTACATTCAACTATATTCTTACAAAAAACTGTGTGTTTGTATTTTCGATATAACATTGAATTGCAATTACTACTAGAACCATAATATTACAAATCTTGTATTAGGTATAATTTTCAAGTTTTTTGAACCGAGTTAAAAAATTTAAATCAGCATCTATAGAAGAAACCAACAAAAAAAAACTCAAAATTGTCAAATGCTTATTAATAACTTAAAATTTGTTAAATTGTTTGAACATGTTTAAGTCATGACGTCTAGAAACTACTTATATAAATATGTGGTGATAATTTCAAATATCTTAGGTCATTTATTTTTGAATTACAATAAAATATAATAAAATCGATTTTATCAAAGGCTGCAGGTGTTGCGTAGGTACCTACATTTTCCAGTTTTTCTTAATTTATCCCAATTTTTTTGAAAAGTACTATGAATTTTATTTTTTTTATTTGTTGAACTCCCGTAGTACAAATAAGATTCAATTTTCTACAAAAGACTGCTCTCAATTCAGAAAATTGAAGCATTTTTTCCTCTATAATAAGTGTTTTCAGGCACAAAATAAGTAGCATAGATACCTACTTCATTGTAAAACCAAATTATACCGCTCACAATTTTAATTCACAATTAATCCATTAGGCACATAAAAATTACAAAATCGCAGTTTATATTATATATAGACTATAAAGTCATATTATAGACTATAGAGGCTTAAACACAAGTCGATTCATTAGGTATATCGTATATTATTATGCAATATGTATTGAAAATATTTAAATCGTCAAATGCTTTTTAGAATGATAGTGAAAAAATACTGAAATTTAAAAACAGTTTTACAAAATATAATATCAAATTGAAATAATTGTAGTTTAAAAAATACGTTTAATAAATTTTAAAAGTTTGGTTAGATAAAAGAAAAATGTAAAAATTGAATAGTGCGTTATTACTATTATTACATTTATATATTATATACGTATGACAAGTTTGCCATAGCTGAGAGGATAATGTTTTTATACACTCCGTGGTCTAAGCTTATTGATCGTAACAGTTTATACATATTGTAATATGTAAGCAATATTAATGGAATATGTTTATGATTACATTTAAAGGTATTTACATATAGATTAAATTTCATCAAAAAGAAATATAATATCTTATACTTATGCATTATATTATTTATCTGAGAAGGTTATTTGTTGGAGACGATAATAATGTTTTGCTGGCCCGTTCTCAATACAGGTACATCTTTATAATTATGTGAGTATAATATGAGTGACGTTTAAAATAAAAAAAACGTAATTTCGTTTAGTCGCGAAATGAGTTTGATTCTGTACTAAGTAGGTATACGCGGTGTGGTCCAATACGATGTGAATAATAAATAATAATATAGTAAGTATTAAATATGCATTTTTTATAATGCCGAATTGTTAATAAAATTAAGGCACCTACATAAATAACAATAATTGACGGTTAAGTAGTAGCAGTAGTAGGTAATACAGGCATACACATTACATTACACACGTCATAATTTCTGAATTATGACGAAGACGATCCGTCTAAACCGGTTTAATCGGCGTGTTTACTGACTGCGACACGCGAGCGGAAGTGGTGTACGGATGTATACGATTTTCGAGTCTATAATATATATTATACTAATTCGTACGATTATTATTATTGTTATTACCGTTATACGCGTGTATGTGTATATACGCGCGCATTACGCCTACTGACACATATAATTATTACGGTCGGTAATTATATTATATGTATAGATAGGTATCTATGTATAGGTATATACGGTTATTATAATATGGTAACACGCCTCCTTCTCCTCCGCCACCACCAACACCACCAACTCCTATCACCCTACGGGGCGGATATTGTAAGCCAAACGCGATTACGAACACTCGTGCGGTATTATCGCGTATGGAATTACCACGGTATATTTTACACGAGTGTGTGGGTCGTGTGTACTTAGGGTTGCGTGCGTGTGTGTAGGAACTCCAAATGTCACGCGTTTGTATACATAATAGGTAGGTACACTGCAAGTCCGCGATAATCGCGTATAATGTGTGTACGATATCGACCGAATATTACGGGCATGTACGTACGTATATTATAACACAATATATAATTGCAGCACTGATTGTTATTAATTTTGTTAAAAAAAAAAAAAAAAAAGGTATATTTAACTATTTATATTAATATTTTTTATGATAAAATGTACTGTAATTATTTAATTGCATTAATTATTTAACGAATTTGTAATTCAAACTATGAACTCGTGGACACATTCACGAACATGTTCAGTGGGGCCCATTATCTTATTGAAGAATAAACAAAAATTAAAAAAAAAAATTATAATATCACAGCATAAATATCATAGACGTGTTTTCGGAGGTGGCCGTGTGGGCACTGCCTCCCCTCCCTCCGGCAGGCTGTGCCTACTGCCTCGAAAAGATTATACCTGGATAAAAAAAAAATGTTGTGCGATCGCCGATCACTACTACAGATATCGATTATTTGTAACCGAAAACCCATCAGAATATTTGAAAAAAGGACTACTCTTATTAAAATTGTTGATGTTAAAGAAAAATTAAAAAAAAAAATTTAATGCCTACCTTATTTATAGAAAGATAAAACTTTGTTATTAGTAGTTTAAATTTTATACGTGGTAGCTCTAGTGGTGGTTTTTCTAACTATGAATTAAGATCGCCTAGATGGTTTATTAACCATCAGTATCGAACAAAAATTGGCAAAAAGTATAAACTTTGATGATGTCATTGAGTCTTTTAAAGTATTGAATTCATTTGAGAGGAGAACGGATTTATAAACACTTAATTTTTATCAAAAATTATGTAAAATGTGTTTTTATTTTAGTTTTAAAAGTATTTTTATTATTTTGACACGCCGATGATTAGGTTAGGTTATATTTTTCAGTTGTAATTAAAAAATTTTCATAATATTACGGGTTTTTTACGTAAAAAATGGGTATTTACCTATTTGGTCACACAATTTAAAAAAAATTGTCATGCCCCCCAGCCACTTAAGTCTAAACACGCCTGTGATAAATATAGAATAGACTATAGGAATACATAGGGTATTTCGTACACTTCAAACTTTGAGAGTGGTCTAGTGTCAGTATTGTTTGCGAGAGTGGAATCGATGACTTGTTTGACGTTTTATACGAACATTGAATACATTTTCAGGCATATAATAATCGTCTCATTTAATAGTAAGCGGCATGCCATGCCCGTCGTCAGACGATAACAAGAATTAGCAAGAACCGCGTGGTATACCCATGACCCATCATAATAGAACTATTGTGGGATGAAAAGTCTCAAGCAACATTACTATAAAATAATCTCACATTCGCAAAATGCAATGGTTGCAATCATGGCGGCGTAGTCAGGATATTTGATTGCGAGTTCAAGTTTGATTGACTTAAGTCGTAAAATACTAAACATAGTATTATAATTAAACGCGGTCCACGAAAGCTTCCTTAGCCCTATATGTCTACGCCACGAGCAAAGGTTATAGGCTAGGTAAAACTAAAGGTTTTTGATTTCACACCCGCTAACACGATATTATCATTCTCAACGTTTTTACGGAAAATCAAAACACTCGTTGTATATAACATACGTGGTCTAGCTTTTCTATACCAATGTTATTATATTATATCTGCTACCTATTTACAGAACGAACGGTCATATAATAATATGAAATATGCTATACGATCTCTTGCAGCTATAAGAGTACAACGTAAATTCAATAGAAATTGTTATTGGCATATTACACTATGTATTTAACATATTATCATTTGTCCTCGCCATATGATTTTTAGCTCTGAAACTAAAGCATTTAAATATTTAAATTATCTAGAATTTATTTCATTTTATTTTGCATCGATAACAATTTGCAAAATGTATTTTTTCTCGTTCTTTTTTGTGCGTCTTTAATTATTATTAATCAAATAATAAATTCTTTTTTCCAGATGGCTTGTAAGGCTAACGAAAATCCGTCATTGCATTATTTGTTTGTTATTTTTATTAATTTCACTAAATAGTTTATAATTTATTTATTTCAGCCAATCAAATTCTGTAATACTACCTAGCATGCAATATGGAATATAAAATAAAGAATAATATATACCTACAATACAACAATATATTTAAATATATAAAAAAGAACTGAACAATTTAAAAATAAAGCATATAATAAAGTATAAATGTATAAGGTGTTTTTTTTTAGAAGTACATTCGTAGAAGCAACGGTCATTTAAGAAAACAAAATAAAGAGTACCTACAGCGATTTTTTAAAATTTAATCGGTGTATGTAACATTATAATATTTTATATTTTATGGGAGATGTTTTAAATAACATCTTAAAGAGCAAGTTAAACGGCTTTGGGGTGGTGTTTATGATGTCATACGATTAACATCAAATTTTCTTTAGGGACATAGTTCATCGATGATGTGCAACGTAAACTATATTATTTGATAATCACAGTTACATTTCAGGGAGTGCACCATTCTCCATTTGTAATAATTAATAAGCATAATAAATTTGTACCTTGTATAAATAGTTTTGTTTAAACAGCACCAATAATTTCTTGAGAGCTTTATAATGAATAAATTATTATATTTATACTAGCTGATCCCGTGCACTTGGATGCCCATTAAAAAAAATATTAATGCCAACTTTATATGTACGAGTATATGTTTTATATAATAATAAAACCATTCAAATATATGTACTAAGTGATATCGTTATAACAATATTCAATTTATTTTGGATCATTATGTATTTTTATTCGTTTTATCAAGAAAAGTCTGATAATTTATGTTTTCGATTGAATGCTATTTATTGAAGTGCTTTTAGATACACAATATTAATTGTTTATCCATTTAATGCGTACACAAATAAATCAAAAAGTTTTCCGATGCGTGAGCGGGCCACATATAGCTGTCTGTGAGAATCATAAATTTTTCAAATGCAGTCCATACACTTGTAACGATTGTTTTTGTGCTTAGTTGATGGGCATTGCAAAGGCGAGCTGTACCGGAAACTGTAAACGTTGGAATTCGAACGGCATACCTGTTGGAATCATTGGGATGAGAGGCAACAGTACATCTTCGCCTTTAAATTTTCCGTTTAAAATTGTAGCTTCGATAATGTTGTTCATTAACTTTTTCACCGAAAGCCTTGTATCATTGCAGGGTCATGGTGGATTGATGTTTCGGATAAGAACAATGGGCAAGCCAATTTTTAATGTCAGAACGTGCAGTAGCATGCTTAGAAAATCAAGTTAGTTTAAGAATTTAATTGGATAGTTGATGACTTCGTCTTTATTCATTATAGTATCGATGGACTTGTACGTTGTCGTGTCGCCTGGAAATCCGTTTTGAATGCTGAAAATGATTGTATTTATATCGTTGTTTTTGGCTGCTAATAATATAGTCTGTGCACCGAGCCACTGACGATTTCTGTAATTCGTACTGTATTTAGGAAAACTTTATAGATTAACTCATCGGTGGTTGCTGTGATTTTACAGAAATTTATTGGCAATGTGATGCATTGTGTTAATTCATCGTTTGCTATTATCCCATTCCCAATATGTGCGCCTTCGAAGAGTACATGATTTTCTCTTAGATTTTTTAATGTACGATCAAGTGCTTCTTCGTGCACTATAGTACATTTGTCCCATATAATGAGCTTACATATTTGAAGTAATTTACCCATTCTGAAGTTTTTGGTGATATTGCATTTTGGTCTTTCGGTAATTTGAATATTCAACGACAATTGCAGCGCATTCACGCTGTTTGACCATCACCCAGAAGAGTTGCTACAATGTCTGATGATGCGATTGCCACTACAGTATCATTTCGTAATCGTATGGTTACTAAAATAAGTGAAATAAGAAAAGTTTTGCCTGTGCCTTCTGACGTATCCAGGAAATACAATCCATCGCTTTTGATTGTGATATTATACATAATTATGTCATACGCTATGCGTTGTTCTAGAACCAAATTCGGAAGATTCGTTTGAATAAATCTATTCAATTTGTCTACGTCAAATTGTGTTTTTCGCCGTAAATCACAATCGAAAAGGCTATTTGCGGATCGATTCGGTGCGAGCATTCTCAGTTGTACCAGTGCTTTGTTAACGATTTCCAAACACATGTTTTCTCGATCGTAACCAATGCCTCATTATACACGTTTACTGAAAATCGAATGTATTGATTTTAATTTGTTATACGTAAACGATGCAAAATATCTTAGCTCATGTAGTCTTTGTATTTTTCCTAAAGATCTTTTGGATTTGATGGGAAGCATGTTGTCATTATTTTCGCAAATAAAGTGCGTATTTGCTGTGGACGAGCAGTATTCGATATATCAACGAGTGAAGTGTCCTAATATGCATTGTTTTTAAGAAGCTTTAATTCTTGACAAGCTTTATGATATGTAGCATAAACTTGATATCTTGACGGTTCACTGTTTTCAGTTCTTCCAACGATGTCGGTTCACGTTCATTGATTAACATTCATTGTAAATAAAAGTATTCTGCATTGTTTGGATAAACAGTATACAGACGGTTTAATGCATCAGTCGAATTTAAATTGGGATGTCCTTCAACTGGTTTGCCCTTTTTGCAGCGTTGAAACTTTTTCGCTGATGTATTCCATGTGTAATATGTTGGCACTTCAGAATAAAGTAGCATCTTTGTAAACATATCATTGCTGCACAATGAGAAAAATGCAGTTAACGTTGTTGATGGTGGTGACAATGCTCTTGAATTTACATTTTTTGCCGTGAAATACACGCACTGGCCATTTTCAAGGTTCTCTGCCAAATGAACAACTGTTAGATGTCATGCATGGATTGGAAATGATAAAATGCACGCCATACTACTGCATTACTACTGATTTATCGTCTCAGTTGATATTAGTTGATTTTATATATAGATTCAGTTGTATTTTTCACACCAAAAACTGCCATATAGCTTCTTTTTTTTTATATTTTTACAAATGTACTTGATTGATTTCGTCGAATTGCAATACTCGACATTAATGTGTGCTTTGAACGTCTTCGAGAGTTATAGTGAATACAGTACAACCCAATAATTATCGATTTTGACATCATTGTTCCGTACTTTTAAAATTATTGATTTGCCATCATCTTCAGTTGATCGTTGACAATAGAGTGGATATCAGTCATTTCCAGTGATAATCTCGGCAACTAAAGCTCTTAGGTATCGTTTTGTGCATTTTCCATCAGACATACATAGTAAATTGTTTTTAAGTGCACCGCATAGGCCATAAATCATATTTTTTGTTATGACTTCAAATATATTTGAATCTCTATTTGGCACCTGGTATTTCTGCTTAGATGACTTGATCAATTTGATCTGGAGTGAGTTTTGTGATTAGTCAAATTAAAATGTGTGCATATGACAGTCCTTGTTTTTGCCGCTCAATGGAATCCATCCAACAGCGTGTCTCTCCAAAAACATGATTATTAATAATGAAATCTATTAAATATTTCAATTTTTGTTTGAAAAAAATGTGCGGTAATATCATGACGATCCGAAGATGATTGTATAGATAACAGAAATTATTTAATTTCTTTCCACGTGGGATTGCATGTGAATGTAATAAACAGATCTGAACGGCCATATGCGCGAACATATGTCATTGCATCTTGTGCGCATATATGCATATGCCGTGGGCTCCAGTGAATGCAGCTGGAAGAATGACCATTTTTCCCAATTCATTTATATTCACATTGCCATCATTAACAATTGCATCACGTAAATTAATGTATTCTTCTGAACGCAATGTTTGATTCAATCGAATGCAGAGAAGTCGTTGGGTTTCGATTTTCACATTCATATCGACAATATATTGAAGAAACAATTTTCCATATTTCAAGATATGATTTTCAGCATTTTCACAAATCATCAAACAATATGAATAGTAATTCATTGTACTGACTTTCTTATTCTTTTGTTCATCTGTTTGTGAATTTTTCATTTTGATATTGAAATAATATCCATCTTCATCTTGCCAAAATAAAATCGGATATTGTAATCCGTCGTATGAGCAATATGTTTCTGCCACTCGTTAAACATTCCCGTTTCTATGATGAAGAATTATATCACGTGAGTTAAATTGTTCACCAACTATAACGATTACAACTTCATCAGTTGTTGGTAAATTATATCGTCTTTTGTGTTGGCCGACAGGTATTTTGTCTGATCTAACTACAACTCTGTAGTCATCAGCTGGTATTTAGTTAAGCGCAGTTCTAAATAATCAAATTAATTTGTTGTGTTGATTGATAAGTTTATGATACAGTGACAATTCTTCGTCTAGTACCCATATCGTATCGACAACGTTACTCGATTTGTTCATCAGTGTTTCCCATGAAAAAATTTGGAGAAATTTATGATCTGTGTCTGGCAGTGGTAGTAATGATCCAGCACGATGATAAATTTGACCTTGCATTTTGAATGTTGGCATGCAATTGTCGCGCACGATATTCGTTGCACCGAATGATGTCATTTGGAAACATGAATTGTACTTGCATATGTTCGTTAAAGAATGTTTGGATTTGCTCGTATCGCCTGATACCAACGTTGATAATGATTTAGGTGGTGGATGTAATTTTGGCAATTTTACTTTTCCGCCAACATAACACATTCCTGGTGCTTCATTCTTAAATTTGAATGCTCTACAATATCTCTATAGTTTATCCATTTTTCTAATAACCACGCTTGAAGATGAATGCTATAATTATAATTAACATCATAATGGAATACACTGAGCTTCAAATCAATGTGAGTAGTTCGTCTGGATCGAACATGAAGTTCTCTGTCAGTTTCCAATCTTGCATCTCGTTGCTCGTTTGCTCAGATGAACGGACTCAAGCATGAAGTTCGTTTTAGATTTTCAATCTTGAATCTCTGCATTTATTTACCACCTTTGCTTTTATATACAAAAAAAAAAAATACTAATTTCTATAATTTATTCCTACTATTACTATTATAATCTGTAAGTTGTAACCATTAACAATCATAATTAAACAAAAATAAATTAATAATTTTTGATTTCCATTGTGAATTTCAAAATCCTTGTGTGAGAAACTCATTAAAATGCAAATTTTGCAAAATTCTTTTGGTTATGACATATTCTCAAACTTATCAAATATACACAAAATATTTCATGAAAATCGGTCAAGCCATTTCATAGGAGTTCAATAACAAACACTATGATCGGAGAATTTCATATATAAGATATATTACAAATTTTTATTTTAATAAGATAATTTACTTCTTGTACTAAGTAACGATAATATACAATATTATACACAACCCATGCTCAAAGCTTTGATCTTTTTTTTTTTGTTTACTAATAAATAATAATATAATATAATGGTGGACGCGGTAGTTTTAGTGTTTTTGATTTTCTCACAATTTTGAAATCGTTTGGTTTATTCCGGATTTCAATTTATCCTGGTATTTATGCAGTATGTTCACGGTGGGTGCATAAATTTTATATTAATTTAAATTATTATACAGGTTATTCCTCTATCTATCGTGTCGATTGACTTTATCGCATCCGAAACGATGATACGATGTGCTGTTAATCACGATTCACATAATTAGGAGAATATTGCATAAGTACAATACACCTATAGATATCTTACCTGCTATTATTTATACAATAATATGGATATATATATTATGTATGCGGGTGTTACAATAATATAAATGCTCAGCTGATTTATTTTGTAGACGTATTTATATTATTTATCTATCTATAATGGCTATATTATCATGTTAATAATAAATAATAATTTACGAACCTCATTCTCGTCTCTTGAATCCGTCATCGACCGCAAAGTGTTCAGGATTCGCGCCCCCTCGTTCTTTATGCATATATATATATATATATATATATATATATAGGCAGGTAGGTAGGTACCTGCAGCAATCCGGACGAGTCAGTCGCAGTGCAATAATCTCTTACCTTCAACACGGTAGCCTCTCTCTCTCTCTATATATATATATATATAAATATATATACTCGTACAGGGTCATGCGTAATCTGTAGCAGCAGGAGAGACAACAATACGACAAGTGACACGTGTTGTCATTCGAACGTTATAGGTGGTGGGTCAGACTAATAACATTATTTATGATAAATATGTATATAGACAGAGTAATAGGTATAATATATATATATTATATACTGCGGGCGTCCAGCATCAGTGTTAACGGCAGACAGCGGAGTAGACGATATAATATGTATATATAAACGTAAAGCAGCGACCTTATCCTATTCCGTCGAGATAAAGGTGTATTATTGGAGTCATAATATATATATATATATATATATATATATATATATATATATATATATATATTGCCTGCGGCTAAACAACATAATATATTATGTATATTATATTATATTAAATTGATGGCGACGACGCGTGTGGGCGGAAGCGCTGCGGTTGAGGGACGGCCGCCGTTCAGTATAGTTATATAGTTATAATGCGCGTGTATTTGCTTGCTGCGATCAAATAGAAAATTGAATGTGCTTTAAATAATTCCTATATGAGCAATTATTAATAGTACGGGTATTTATCCAATATTTCAACAATTATATACGTTAACAATATTGCCGAACACTTTGTTTTCTAATAAACATTTTCCGATTTAAGGAATATAATTTATTTAAGAAATTATTAAATTTTTTTTAGAATTGTTTTATATTTTTTGGTATTTTAACTAAAGGGTCGTAAAAATGATCTGAGCATACCTACATTTATCAGATGCATTCATGGGCTATTGTTTATCAATATTATATATATATATCATGCAGCGCCACAGCATTAACCGCAACTATTATTAGATCTTACAAACGATTGCAGAGTGGGTATATCACGAGTCCCTCTTTTCTTTAGAAAATATTTACCCCTTATCTAATTATATTCGAATCAATAAGACATTTAAATGATCAGTACATTTTTTTTTTCACACTTTTGCCTCCCCGTTTTATTTTTTTCCCAATTCGAACACTGAATATATGATGCTCGTTTCGTAGCTACCTACCATATTATATACATTGCCGTCTCCGCGTACACGTGTTTGTGTATTGTACGCAGGAACATATTATTATGCACTCAAACCGCCGATCGCGCTGTGGAAACAATCCGTTGGTGGTCCGCCGCGGCGGCGACGGCAGCAGAAATGCCGCGCACATATTATATTATATGTGTGCGCGCGTTGTGTGTACACACGCGTCTATACGACACCGCGTCGATTTGTAAAAAAAAAACTCGCTTTATCTGGTCGCAACCATCTTCGGAGGTGTTGAAAGTCGACGAGAAAAAACATCACTGTATAGAAAAAAACCAAATATATATATAAATGTTCTCACCTCCTCCCGACGCATATGCATATTATATATAAATCGCGAACGGTGTACGCCGCCGCCGTCACTGCGTGTAAAGTATAATATATATATATATACAAATACATAATATGCGAATGCGAGTGCCTTGCGGTGATTTACGATCACCGTCGCAATTTGGGCCTTGGAATGCGTTTTGCAACAATGTGCGCACCACACACACGTACACGCTGCGGCGGCGACGCGCGCGCGCACACATTCTTGTCGTACGCGTTTAATTGGCCATTAAATATCCCTAGCGCAAATATTTCGCGATTGTCTTTCCCTCGCCTCCCGCCCCACCCGTGTGTATTATATCATTGTATATATATATATATATAAACAGCGGTGTCGGTTTGTCCGTATTATTACGCGAATTTAACAACGGGTCCGATCCCTCTTTGGGAGTCCTGCTGTTGGTGCAGTGCGTATACGGGTCCATGTATGTGTTACGGGCGAAAGTCGAAATCGGGCAAACCTCGGAAATGCCCGGGCAAAACGCGAATTGCCCACAATCTTTGGGCAAAATGTCATATTTCGGCTTTTGACCGGGCAAACCTAGTTATGACCAACCTCATTTGGGCAAAACTGTATAGTGTATACTGACTTTTATCGTAAGGGCAAAACCGAAGTTACGATGAACTCATAAAAGAGGTAGAACAAGCGAAGGTCAATTTAAAGAAAACAACGAGCGAATACAAGAGACTAAATAGATTTGACGTACTCACAATCGGTGAGTCTAAAAAGTTAATTGTTCCACCAAGTAAAACCAATGGTGACATTATTTATTTTGTAAAATGCAATGAAATGTTCGATATATTGCACATGACTCATATAAATTGTGGTCATGGTGGTCGAAACCGAATGGAGCAATCAATAAAACAAAAATACAAAAATATTACCAGGGATATAATTTTATTATATTTACTAGTACTTATAGTACTTAATATCATTATATTTTTATTATTATTTAAGACTCTACGGTTTTGCCTTTTGCCCTTACGATAAAAGTCAGTATACACTATACA